>JAVCKT010096434.1:0-13086 GCA_032273925.1 Rhynchotus rufescens
TAGGCCTTTGTGGCTGAGAGCACACAAAAGTACAAATTCACATGCGCTGTGTGCAGCCTGAGCATATGAAGCAGAAGTTGTGGGGTCTGTTGCTACTGGGCCTGGGCCCTGGTGAGGGATCTTTGGAACAGTCCCTACCAGCTCGCGTCTCTGGAGGGCTGACTGCTCACTGAACTGGGAAGGGGGACCTTCTGAGTTGGAAACTGTGCTCTCTAGGGGGATTTTTGGGAAGGGTATGATACAAGAACAGTGTACTGTGGAGCCATTATCACTCCTATGAAAAAGTAGGATTTTGAACCACAGAGGAATGTAAAAGTTAAAAAGAGTTGAAAGGAGCTGCTGAATTGGCCAACTGGTAGAGGGAAGAAAAAAAAAAATCTACTGTGAAAGAAAACTGCCATTTCATCTATTTCCAAAATAGAGCTCAGCATACTTGCACTCTCATCCCACATGTACAATAGCATTAACTGTTTCAATTATCTTTCCCCAGAGCACAGCTTTCAAATCTCAGCTGCCATCTAGGACAACTTTGACATATGGAGACCAAGACCTGCTTCCAGGCCAAGGTGACGTCCCACGAATTTCCGACTGACTCCTTGCGGCAGAGGGTTCTCTACAGCCCCTGGGACAGTGACAAGTGTTATAGGGAGAAGGCTCACCTCAGTTACTGTCAGCCACTCTGTTAGCTGACGAAGACCTGGTTATGCAGGGAAGACTTCCTTAGGTGTCCCTCTAGTTTTTCTTTAAGTCTTTATATTCTCACCCTTTTCTTTCTCCTCTTGGCTGTCCGCTGTTGCCTTTTGATTTTGTTTTTCTCCCAGAGAAGATGGGAATAGTCATAAACAATGCGACAGCTCAAGCAAGAGCTGAAAAGCACTGTGTTGAGAGTATTGAAGAGCTGCATCTCTCCCCATACATCACTGTCTGTCTGTCTCATTCAGGTGGTGAGCACTAAGATGGACTTTCCTCCTGGCCACGGCACAGGAAAAGCTGATAGTATTTTGGCATTGCCACCCTAGTATTTTTGCCTGAATCTGTTTCCTTCCCACCTAGAGGAAGATGGATAAAGCAGTTTGCAGGGTGTTTTATACTCAGTCAGATACAGGCTGCTTTGGTCAGCAGGCAGTGTTTCTGTAATTGTGAAAGCAGCATCAGTACTGATGTGATTCAGTACCTGCAGAGAAATGCCTTGCAGAGAGCACCAGATCTACATAAAAAGGAAGCAGCTGAGGAAGCTGGAACGACTGGCTATTTTTTTTTTTTTTTTTTAATTGATGTTATTAACTTACTTCTCGAAGGAATCACACCCAGGATGAGTCACAGACAAGGGGAAGGGACTTGTGGGCTGGAGAAATGGGTCTGCCCTTTGTAGCAGCATGGGGCATGCCCCAGGGGCTGTGTGGGCTGGAGGAGTAAAGGGTGGCAGAGCACAGGTTTGGGGCAGCTGCTGAGGTAGGTGGTCTCAAGGAGTCTGCCTTTCCTCCAGAGCAGCGCAGCAGAGGCCAGGTGACAGGGAATAGCAGTCCCATGGTACAGGGGTGCTGTCTTTGTGAAGAACACACGCTACACTACAGCACCCAGGAGTTTTCCACTACTGCTTCTTAAGAAAGGGAATACACGCCAATCTTTATATCTTTATATAAAGAGAGAGTTCTTTATATCAGAACTCTCCAGGATATGTCAAGCACAGTGCCTGTAAGCAATAAGCCTGACTGGACATTGAAACTGCCTCCAAGTCCTCTGGCTACAACATACTCTGTTTTTCATCTGAGGTGAGATCTGAAGATTAGCTGAAGGGGAATCGGTGTCTAAGCATATTGCAGATGCTCACATAACACCCGGGAAAGGTGCATCCCATCAGCAGTGAGGTGTCAACAGTTGCTACGTATGTTCCTGGTGCTGAAAGGACCTTCTGCTGCCTTTCTTGTCACTCTGCTGGTGTGACTAACTGCATTCTAAGATGCAAATCTGGCTTCGGGTTGTAAAAGGCATTTGCCTTCAGAATAAAAGGAGAGTGAGGGTCTGCATTATGACCATTATTAAACCAGAGATCCAACCAGAACCACAGCCTGCTAAGGGAAGTTAAGCTCTTCCCCACTGCAGCAGTAAATGGCCTTGGAGGAAGACAATCTTATAAAAGCTTCTTGCACTTGTACACAACAGAAGAAAAGTGCTGCTCCAGCCTCATAATGCAACACCCTCACCCAGGAAGGAGATGCTTCAAACTCTCCCTTTCAATTGGTGCAAATTTGAGAGTGCAAAGTGCTCTATAGCACAAACTGAGATTATGTTCGGTGAGATCGTCTCTGAGCCAGGCAAATCAAAGCTGAATGAGTCATGAACCAACCTGGAAATTCCCCAAGTGCATGCATCATCACCAGGGCCAGTCACAAGCCATCTGGATACTGCTGATGATTAACTGCCTCTGGTCAGGAAACACCGTCCTCAAGTCAGCTGTAGGTGTACCTTTGACAAGCTCTTTTGGCTCTGGAGAGAGCCAAATCTTAGGAAATCTTAGGAAAGATGAAGCCAAAATATCACCTATGACCATTGCGTCAGGGAAGAAAAATGACACGTTTCACAAGTGTGAAAGAAGATGGAAGAGTTTGGCTACTATGAAAAAATAAAGGTGGAGTGAATACAGTTGAATTCTATTGAAGTAATACTATTGATTTTTGCAATAGGCAAAGGAAGGAGAAAAGGGAAGATCCATTCAAGCCAAAAAGCAATGCTTGGTATGACAACAAATCAACAGTTTCAATCTATATCTATGCCTAGCAGCATGTGAATGGGAAGATACTTAACTTCCTTTCTTTTTGCTGTCAGCTACTATGAAGATATAATTTCATCACCTGTGAAGGGTATCATAGAGCTTATTGTCCATAATTGCAAGGTTCTGTGCTTCACATCTTAGAAGAGCACTTTGCTACTAATTCCCCTCTATAGCATCTTTGGGCACTTTCAAGTATCTAACAAAAAGGGTGATTGGATTCTTCTGAACTCCTGTATGGAAACTACCATTTTCTGATGTATGGCCAGATTTTGTAACAGAGAGCCAAGCTCACAGGAAAAGGAAGAGCCCCAAAGAGAGAAGCACTTGCTCAAAGCACTGCATCCTGTCACCTTTTGAAATTCCTAGGATTGATATATTCAGACTATGTTTACATTCTTCAAGCATTTTCCCTGTATTGGTGAAGTTTTGCCAATAAGTGCCAGGACAGAAGCAAAAGGATCATCTGATATCCCTGGGATACTTAGAGGGACAAAATGAAGGTTGAATAATGACATACCAAAGATATGGTCAGTGCATATCTCAGGATAGTTTGATAAACATCCATCCTGTAAAGCCATGGCTGCTAGGTCTTGCTCCTATGGATGTTTTAGGAAGGGACAAAGTGTTACCTCACCCTTGGCAATTTAAGGGCAGCAAGTGAATTTAAAGCTAGGCAACTTAAGATTTCAGAGCCACAGCTTTTATTGAAAACCAAGGGTTGTGCCAGCCAGCTTCTCTTGGACTAAAAGTGTCTCTAAGCAGGAAGAGCTCCAGGATTATAGTGAGGCCACAGAACCATCCAGCAGCAAGCTGTGGCCATAGGGGTAGATATTTTAGCAATGCAAGCGTGGACATTTTTGTTTTGGAGAGGCTTGCTGACTGATCAGCAGCGAGCACATAGCAGCAATCAGTGTCACAACCGCAGCCTTCTTGCCCGCTGCCTCAGCTCGCTACAAATGCCACCCAGACACCTGCTGGTTGTCCTTACCAGCCTGGGTGAGAGACAGGTCCCTAAGGACCCACACTGCCATCGCATATGCAAAGCATCACCAGAAAACATTGACTTGCTCACAAGTCCCATTCCCCATCCATGTCACCCTTGCCTAGTAGCAACATGTGTGCAGCAAGCAAAGGAGATTAGCTGTGTGTCACTGCACCAGAGTGGATTGGCAGGCTCAGGAGGATTCAGGAGCAGCATGTTCTCACAGGAAACTCCATTTTGCTTTTCACAGACCGTATGGACAAAAATAGCATCAACTTATGGCCTCCAATTTTTTTCCCACAGCTAGGAAAAGTGACGGCAGGCTTCCTAGAGGAGCTAGCTGTTTGCATGCGTAGCCTCCAAATGTCACCGCTCCTGGAGAGAAAGAGGGAAGCTACGTTTGCAGTTCTTTCCTCTCTTCCCATATGTCCTTATTAATGTGAGAAGATACATGCTGAATGCCAGTCTGGAAAGGAGGAGTTCCACTGATGTGTGGGGTTTCCCTCTAAAAGCCTGTACAGCTATAGCATTTGTATAGAATATAGCCTTTGATTTAAACAATGTTGTTGATTTCAAAGATCACTGAATTGGGACCACAAAAAAATAATACAAATTGTTCAGATAAAACAAAACAAAAAAGCCCCCACACATCTGACCTCTTTGCATTTTGGATGATGCTTAAGCGCCTTCCCTAGCTCTTCTCTCCTCAGTCTAAAATAGGTTTGTGCATTCATATGCAAAAGGCAGAACCAGGTTCCTGGTAACATAAAACAAGATTCAAATGAATGGCAATGTCATGGCTGTAAAAATAACAGCAAAGGTAACATGTTTCTATAAAAGCACAAAGGACAGGAAGATGTAACTGCACTTCTCAAGCCTAGAGTCATGGAACTTGAGCTAGACTCTCTTTGGACTATTCTGGGCTGCTACCTGCCCTCCAGCCTTGCTAGCAGGAAGGCCAGAGCCTGGCTCACCATGGGCATCAAGAACTGGGTAAGCCCATGCTGAGCAGGAGATGCAGAACTGGTCAACCCAGCAAACCCAGAGCGCCACAGAAAAATCCCTGCTGAGCTGGAGCAAACCAGGGGCTCCTGCTTCCCACCTCAGTAGAGCTGTGGGGCTCCACGTGGGTTAAATGGGCAGTAGTGGCAGAGGGCTCAACTCCTTCCCAAAAGAGATGGCATGACACCTCCCATAGCAAAAAGGAAGGAACTGCACATGGCCCTTCCTTATGAGAGCAGAGCAACTGTAAACCCAGACGGCTGCCCAGCTTTAGGAGTTAATCCATAAAACATATTACTTCTACCTAACATCCTTGCCTTCTCTTTTGTATCCTGATACTTTAATCACAGGTACAGCAACACCTCTACTAAGAATCATCATTTCCCTATAAATAACACAGGCCTATAATCATTTAGGCTCTTTCCTAATCTGTTCTTTTTCTGTGCTATCAATAACACATGCCATTCAGCACAACTTAATTTCCTTTTTTCAGACATCCAGTCAGGACATAAAAATAATAAGTGATGCATATGATAAATACAAATTTCCTTGAAGTAAGCAGTGTGCAAACATCTAATAAATGCGTATTCACTCTCTGAATATTGAAGTCTGGAGTGGACCAGAGTAATGCCCAAACTTCCCAGTGTGTTCATTTCCTAAATGAAGTTATATAAGAAAATGGTGCTTGTCTGCAAATATTCCAGTTTACAAATCTAAATAATGCAAGATCCCACTATGCTGCAGACAAAATTACATTCCTTCTCATTTGCCACAAGAGAGAAGTTTCAAGTGTAAAAAAAAAAATGAAGGGAAATTTCTTCATAAAAATTCTTATTAGAAAAAAAGGTAGGGACCTTTAAAACTAAACCAACCAATAGCCTGAAAATCTTGCAGGTGCAGAAAAGTTTTGCAGGAACCGTGTGGAGAAGATGCTGCTCCAAATGCTCGGTGTCTGGCAGCAGACAAGGTTATCACTGCCTGCTCAGCTGGGAGATTTGGGGGAAATCGGCTGCATTTTTGGTGTGCTCTTGCCCCCTGCTGCCAGCAGAGCTGCAGCTCCTCTCCAGCAGCCCCGCGATTCTGCGCAGAGGGAAAATTCGCAGAATGATTCATCAGGAAGGAGGAAAGAGGGGAGGGGAAAAAAACCCACAAACACAAGAGCTCAGCAAAATTAGTGTACGATAGCAGTGACCGAGTGTCAAATGTTGTTACAACTGGGATTAAATGGCAGGCCTGCATGTATACTCACCACTGCTCCGCTCACTGTGGCTTTACAGGAGAAATCTATGGCACTGTAATAAAAGTATTGCCTTGCCAGGAACTGGCATGTGGCACCACTACTAGGATTTACTTTGGGCAATAAGATACATAAGGCTTTACTTTTTTAGTCAGATCCAATCATAGTTACTGCCTTTACATGGCTTTGCTTTTTTAAGCTGCATTTGGTACTTACTTAGACATGCTATGGTAAGAAGTACGTGCAATTTTCCTATGAATACCTCTAACAGCAAAACTCTTTTTTGTGTGTTTTTCCCCCCCTCACCACACTTTGACAAATTGTTCACTGCTCTTTCAAATCCTGCCTTTCAGTGCAGTCTTGATGAAGAAAAATTGCCCCATGCTTCCAAAAGTGGGAGATGGGGGAGAAGAAAACAACTCAGGAGGTCATCTCTATTTTCTTTGCTCTTTAAGCACTCAGGCTTCTTTCCTCTCAGCCTTCATGGTTTCATTCTGTTGTATATTTTTTTTTTTTTGGTGTGTGTGTGCACTTTCACTTCTCGTTTGAAGCAAGATAAAATTTACCCCCTTGTCCCATTGCACTGAACCATCTGCAAAACCCTGTCCTACCATGTGCTCCAGGCTTGTTTGAGTGACCCCATGGGGAGATGGGGCAAAGCCAGGGTGGGCAGTGGGATGGGTTTTGCCTCCCACGGCACACGGCAGGACAGCACCAAGCACAGCTGCTTGCCAGCAGCGTGAAGCCATCAGAGGCTGCCGTGGCCACAAGCTGTGCAGATGACCTGGTTCAGAAATTCATAAATGTCAAAGTCAGGAAGCATTCAATAAAGCTAAGAGGCAAAGGGGAAGCAGCTTCCCAGAGAGCCCAAGGTATCAAACAATCCTATCAGATGACCAAAACCACCAAACAGGTGAGGTGATGCACCTACCATCAAAAAACAGGCGGGGGTGCTGCTGTTATAGCATCCCCAAACTTGGCTTTTTTGATTCCTTCCATATAGCCCACAAATTCCTACCTAAGTCACCTAATTACCTGGCTTTTACCTTCTGCTACCTATAAGTAAACCTGATATGGGAAAGTGGAGATGGAAAAAAAAGGAGGAGGAGATAGGCAGATTTATCTCTTGTCTAGAATACAGCAAATGTGTAGGGAAAGGAAGAGAAAAAAAAAAGTAATGTTAGACTAAATACGTGGGAGGAAGAAAAATACATGCCTGTCTCATCAGGAGCTGAGGGATCAGCAGCACAGCAGACAAGCACCATCTCTGGCAGCTATGCATTTGTCATCAGATGTCAACTTTATTTTTTTTAAATCAGATGTTGAATTTTAGCTGTTGAGGAAAGAGCAATTTTGGGTCAAGAAATAAAGAAAATCAAATTTGTTGCTGCTGCTGAGAAGTACAAAATGGAGCTTTACTGCAAGGATGAAGAAAAACTGTTCTGTTGCACCCAGGCTTTGAACATCTTTTATATGAACTTCCCAGTTATTTTTGAGTAGGATAAGTGATCTGTGCGGACATCAAGAAGAGAGATCTCTGATTTGGAATCTGTGGTTTGGACTTTCAGAAAACTGAGTTTTTAAGGCCTAAAACAATGCTGAACCACACCTGAGGAGGCTGGTCTTGACAGGTTTCCCCTAAGGCCACATGGGTCCCTGTCCGGGATGCATCACATGCCATGCAGCCCTCATCCCCTGCACCTTGCTGGGAATGCCCTGAGTCCCACGTTGCATGGGCAGCTTTGGGTCCCGATGCCGTGGAGTTAGAGGGTGCTGTACAACACCTCACATGCACAGAAAAGCAGCAGCAATGTCAGGGTGGCAAGGTATATGCAGTGCCACCTCCACTGGCAGTATTGTTTCACTGAAAAAAATACTCAAAAATGGGTATAAGAAGCTGTTCTACTGAAGACCGCAATGAGATCAGTGAGGCCTTATTAAAGGAGAATGCGGAATACACAGCCTCAGCCCTTCAGGGCTTTAAGAATGGCAGACACTGAAAGGAAAAGAAGGGATAAATGTATATGCCTATTAAAAAGAAAAAAAAGAAGACTCTGGCATTGGAAATTCCTCCCCCTCCAAACCTGCTATCGTAGTCTTCAGCACTGCCGAGAAGAGCGAATACACCGAAAGCAGAGATATGACCAAATCAGCTGAAAAGGAGCACCGAGAATGAGACTTGGTTGCTCTGGAAACATGGACCCAGGAGCCAAGACGATACCGAAGCTACAGGAGATGAATGGAGGAGCAAAGAGCAAAGGCAGCTGCTCTGCTCCTCCTGACACTCGGACACCAAGAGCGTGGTCACCAAACCCAGTGGGAGAGCGGAGACCAGGCCCAGCAGTAAGTGCTCATTCGAAAGCCACAGGTGCAACGAGCACCCATCATGCGTGACTCATTGGTAACAGGCAGGTTTGCAAAGTCAAATTCAAATCTCTTGTTGCTATTCACAGCTACCTCTGCATAAATTAAGAGCTCGATCTGGAAAAATGATGTTCAAGTGCAGCCACTAGCTGCTCCTTATTTATTTCCCCCACCTCAATGTAACAAATCTTCTCCCAGACTCAAATCATAGCCCTCGTCATCTTGTATTCTGTTGTTGATGGCATGACCACCATCTATGTGACACATCAGTTAAAAGTGTAAATCATGAGGATGACGGTGAGAGGATATTACTTCTAATGCTAATAAATGGATATTGGCTACAGAGTGTATAGTCTGCAATCCTGAGAAGTGTGTCCCAACATCAGAAACTTGCATTTGCAAATCCTTGTGGAGTTGGTCCTGGATTCTCATATGTGCAGAGCAACACAAAGTAGATAGATGGTCTTCCTTCCTTCCTTAAATTGCTGCTTCTCCACTCGGTAAGTGGAGTCAACCTGTCCAACAACATGGCAGAGACTAATCACATCAACCCAGTCCTAGCAAAGGCAAACTAGAATTAAATTGGTGCAACTGCTGGCCTGAGAGCTTGGCCCATGCGGTATATTAACTTAGTGGTGCTTACGAGAGTGAATCAAACTGCAGAATTTTGTCTCAAAAGTTATGGGAAAAGAGGCTGCAACATAACCAGAGGACCTGACTGGGTGGATACATGGAGGTATGAGACACACAGTCTACATACAGGTTCCTTGTAGCGGCAGAAATATTCAGTGGAGATCTGAGCTTTGGGATGGCTCGCCCTTGCAAGGTCCAGCATTAGGGTCGTGAGATGCCACACGATCACAACTCAGTATTTCCCATCCCCTCCCCACACAAGGGGGATATAAGGGTCCTTTCTAAGAATATCAGCGGGGTTTGAAGTTTTCTCCCTCTAAATCAACAGGTCTTTATAGGCAGATAAATCAGGTAGCTAGTTATTAGCTATATCAGGTAGCTATCCTATTAAAAAGAAAGGACAGTGAATCTAAGACTGAAAGGTGGTCAACTTAAAAATTCCCTATTCCTAGCTATTTCTTTTTAATTCCACATTCTAGAAAACAGTCTCATTTTAAATAACATAAAAGCTCAACTGCATGGTACTATGTCTTTTTAGAGGAAAAAGGAAGAGGAGAAGTTCAGCCTGAAGATTACAATTCTGTTTGGAAATCAGCTCCTACCTCAAATGTGACATAGCAATAACAAAAATCAGATTTATTTAGCTAACTCATACAGCACACCTCATTTGTATGTTCATACAAGTCAGCTTATTTCTGACTGACATCAGATCTGAAGCTGTATCTCCTCAGGTTCCCTAACTCTCAAAATATGTCATAGATGTTCTTCCTTGCTTTTTAGTGCTTCTTTATTTTCTCTAGCTTGGTGGAATAGCTTTTCAGCATTTCACCCAGAGGTATGAAGTAGAAAGAACCCATTTTATAATTCTTTTTGATGAGAGAAGTGTCAGGTCCACCTAGGATTTCCAGTGCTGCTTGTCTCTTTACCCTTCTGATGCAAATATATCCAGAAAAAATCTGTTCCTAGTTTCAAATAAACACTTTTAAAATATGCAGTTGATACTAGGTAAAAAATCCACAGCTATGCCCTCTCCTCAAGAGTTGCACCTAAGCAGTCATTTATTTATGTGTTCTTTTCACTGAGTTGAACACATTTGCTTGTTACAGGATAGCTCATAAGTTACATGCACCTGAAAGCAAATATTTACATTTTGTTTCTAGGTAAAAAATATGTATATATATTTAAGTCCCAAGAACTGTCAAGTAGAAAGTTGTGCATGCTCATAATTTTTGGAAGAAATCCTTTAGTGAGCACTTTTCATAAAGGTCATTTTTTTTCCACTGGAGATAACAGGAGAAAATAAAAAACAAACACACCTGCTCCACCTTCCTTCTTCTCAATAACTTTGAAGTGTTTTGTCCTAGTTTTATTGACTAAATCACTTTCCTTTCTCAGAGAACATTAAACCAGAGTCAGTGAGTGGTTACCTGCACAGACAAGACTTTCATGGTAGCATCAAGACTTGCAGAGGCCCAGTGGGTTATTTCAACGTGGCAAAGGCCATCAGTACAACCAAGAAGTTTTCTTTATATCCTCTAACAGCTTTCTTGGGCTAGTCAGGTTAGTGAGGTGGCTGCTGCAATTACTGCAGGTTACTGGGGCCTGCTGAGACTGCACTATCCTTCCATATCACTGAAAAATGACACTTTTGCCCTCCTTCCTTGCAAAGGGAGATCTCACTCTATGGACAGGAGGCTGCATCTTCTGGGGGAAGATACAACTCCTATGTCTTGCTTAATAGTAGGCCTAGCGAGGAAATCTGATTTCCAAAGGAAATGAAATACATACAAGTTCTACTCATTTGCCGGCTTTTAAGATGGACATGTGGACAGAAGATTAGCAGATAAGCTCTATTCTTACAAACAGTACTGCTGATCAGAGAAAGATAGGCAATGAAAACACCTAAATCAAGTTTTCCACTTTTCAGGATGCCCCTGCATGCATTCAAATGGAATCAACTGTATATTTTTAATGACATAAAAGATCATCAGATAGTAACATTATATCACATTATGTATTAGGCTAGTTCAGCCTTACTGATGGGAGGCAAAAGAATAAAGTCTTAATTGCTTTTTGAGCCCAACAAATATTTGTAAGTGGCTTTGTATATCACACAACAATGGTAAATCAAAATGAATTAAATTGACCAAAGATTTTAAGCTATAGTGGCAGCTAAAGAAAAAGAGGAAACACCTAGATTAAGACACCCAGAAGGAACACTCCCATGTGGCTTATGCTAAAATTAAAAAAAAAAACCCACATAATTAAACAGAAAAAACCCTGAAGTGCAGAGCAATAACTAGTCACACAGTTACCTCTCACCCCACTTTGTCCTATACACTTTGTCCTGTTCTGTAGTACTTACCTTTAATTCCAGATGTCTCATACATACAAGCCTCTCTCCCACCACTGCCTTCTCCAGCACTTCTGCTCTTCAGCAGCCTCCAGAGAGCAGAGAAAGCTAAAACTAAACTCTCCTCAGCTATTTCCTACCTCCATTCTAAAAAAAAAACCTACCCCAAGCTTCCTCACTGCTTTTATTGCAACTTCCCATTTATCACCATCACCTGGGGTGATCCCAGCTGGCTTCCAGCCTGATTAGGCAGCATGACCACAGGTTTAATTCATTTGCTAACTAATAACACAGGTTGTTACCCTTCCCGTGAACCTCTTCCATGGTGAATCAGACTGTTAAAAATAACAAAATAAGACCCCTGTAATGCTTGCTTAAGGGTAGGAGCTTGGGACTCTCTCTGCTGGGCAGAGCCTGAGTCCCCAGGAGGAAGCTCAGCGGGGCTGCCACGTGTCACTCGACAGTCGTGCGGCCCCAGCTCCTGCAGTGGCTCTTCCATGTCTTTGACCACGACTACTCGTGTCCCACAAACTCCAGAGCCAGCGTTGAGGCGTAGTGGGGCAGGCAGCCCTTTTCCTGGCCCTCCACACACCGCAGCGGCTCACCTAGGACCTCCCACTTCCCTTTGCACGGCTCTTTTGAGCTTGGCTCAGGATGCTCCAGGGAGTGCATGCGATCCTATTTAACACCACCGTGAAGCAACAAGCCATTTCACGTAATTCGTGCATCAGCATAATAGCCAGAAAAAGCCTAGTGTGAGCTCTAAAGAAACTTAAAAGCCTGATTTTTCTAGAGAGCCTCTCGACATCTGAAGATGCAGATCAGTGCCTTTTCAAACACCTTGATTGCTTGTGGCATATTGTGTAACAGGCAAGAGGGCAAAGTGGTGCAGTGGAAAAGCCAAGGGCACGTTTGACAGGTTTTATGACTTCCAGTAGTGCTAACACGCCGTCTGCATATGCCCAGATAGAGATATGGATGTATAGTAAGGCTGCCTACCTTTACAAGGCCCTGTGGTGCGGCAATCCTTGTGGCTGTGCTCGCAGGTTTGGCCTTGGAGATGCATCTTTTTGGCCTCAGCAAGGACTGCCCCACTGCCAGGTCAGTGTTTCAGGCCACTGGACTGCCTGCTGGGCTAGGTGCATGGGTCCTGGAGTTCTCCTTAGTTTTACATATATGTGAAAGTCCTTTAAGTCATCCAGCGAGAAATGAAGTGGGAGGCAGGTGTGTCTGGTCTCAGAGCTCCCATTTCATTAAAGCAGACTGGCTTTGAGAGAAAGAGAGTCCCCCAAAGCCTGGTGTTTCATGAGTTTGCCCCACCAGGGAGCTGCCTACGCCCACAGAGCCCTGCTGTGTCATTTTCAGCAGTAAGCAGCAGCTCATTTGTTCAGTTTCTTACCCTCCGAGACTGCCAGCTACATCCACAAATTATACCAGCAGCTAGAGAAAGGCTTCCAAAACACAGCAGCATTTTTCTCCTCTCCATACCCTCATTTTCAGGGGTCTGCCTTAGCAACCAACACTCGCTGATGTTGTCCTAGCTGCTAAGTGCCATCAAAATTGCACAGTGATGACACCTTCCTCCTTTCCTTCATTTCCAACACGTGGATATGCTCCGTCTCACATACGGACTCACAGGCTCACAGAATGGCTGAGGTTGGAAGAGACCTCTAGAGATCATCCAGTCCAACCCCCTGCTCCAGCAGGGACACCCAGAGCACGGGGCACAGGGTGGCATCCAG
>JAVCKT010096436.1:0-13086 GCA_032273925.1 Rhynchotus rufescens
GTGTGCCTGCTTGAGCAGGAAGGTTGGACTAGATGATCTCTAGAGGTCCCTTCCAACCCTGAATATTCTGTGATTCTATTCTGTGAAAGCTGCTGTGAGTTGTACAAGTTAACGTAGCAGGAATTACTATGATAATGGTAAGACAGTAAGAAGAAAGTGCCTAGTGAAAGTGTTAAGTTACATTAATTTAGGGAGCTTCCATAACTGGAGATGTTTAAAGTGTCTAGATGCAAGCTGAATATATGATCCAACCTGCATGTGGGGAAGTGCTTTATATGGGAGGGCAGACCTGATGAACTCTGAAGGTCTTTTCCGACTGTAATTCCATGACATTGTTTCCATACATTCAAGGACTTCAGCTTAATGAGTTAGACTATCAACTACAGGTCAGCATTGTCATTAACTAGAGTACAAACAACTATTGTTGGACAATAAAGAAAAACCCTAACTTGCATTACACGAGTTAGTATCTTTCTTCCTAAATACTTAAAAGTTACAGTCTAATCACTTTGAATTTGTCCTTCTTTGGAAGGAAGGAAAGCTCAATGCAATATGACCAGAAAACTGGTAAGCCAAGTCAGAAAAATATCAAGGTGAACAGTGACCACCAAACCTTTGATTTAATCCTTGATATGTGTTGTTCCACTTCTTCAATATCTTCTGTGTTCTCCAAACGCTCATATGCTGCACTGGTAGTTCCCTTAATCAAGTTCAGAGGCAAAGCTGACATACCATAAGCCTGAAATAACAAGACAAGATACAAATTCAAAGTTTCTGCTACATGCTTTGATTGACAAGCCTATTATGTCATGGGGCATCAATTATTTTTCCCTTTCACAGACTAGAAAAAAATAAGTCTTATGAGCAAAACAAGTCTAAAATATATCATACTGATTCCAGTGTCCTACACTCTTTGCACTGTACTTAGTACCCTCAGTCATTGAGACTGCAGATATGTGAAGACTCCTGAACACATACCTGAGGTTCTCAAGGTTGCCTGCTTTTCCTTACGTCATTTACCTTCCCAAAACCTTAATATTACCTTCTAAAATAGCATTGTTAAGTTTAAAAAGACAAGTAACATTAGAAGTTAAATACACACACAATTTTTGTAGCCTAGTGCATTTAGCTTTGACTAAAGTCAGCAAGACACCAAATCAGAAACCTAGTTTACAAAAAATGCTTGCAGTATAAAAAAGGCAACACATAAAAGTCAGTTAAACTGTTTAATGAACTAGGTATCTTGCTGCAAGACTTAGTCTTAACTGTATGTCCTATATTGTTCAGTTTCTTCTAGTTTCTATGTTACACCTCCTATATATTACACACATTTTTCCAGTGTAGAGCCTGCAAGCTCCTTTCCACTGATAGGAAAACACAAGTATATCAGGCAAGGTGAACAAACCAGTCAGTCTGTTCCTCTGTCCCAACACCCATAAAGCTGATCAAAGTCAAGGTCAGAAGCTTCTCCTACCAGTTTACCTACTGCCATAGGTTTTGATTTACTGAGGGTGGAAGATTGACTGAGGAGACTGCGTATTTAAAAAAACCCTGCCAATCTAGACAAGCACAAGCAATTCCCTACAGTTCTTGCATCTCAAACTGTTCAATTCTGAAACTGCATGATGTTCAGATATCAAGGCACGCTCTCTCATTGGGAGACAGCTTCACAGTTCACTGAGGACAATAGTCAAGACAACTGTTAGCACATAAGTGTCCTGAAACAAGTGAGCTTTCTGTGAAACAAAGTTCTGACCAGCTGGAAAACTTATTTTGACACTCACCTCTCAGGCATTGTACTCAGGGCAAACAGGCTGCTCAGTTTGGTGTACTTCTCATATACCTGTTACACAGCCCCAAGTTACTCTAACCATTAAAGACCTTATTTACTACTACAGTAGCTCAAAACACTGTTTAGCAACAGGACCCATTTCACCAGGTCCACAAGCTCATTCTGCAAGTGACAGTATTCCATAATTTTAAGCAATATTCCGAGGATTAGACATAGAACACAGTAGTGAAGCTGATATTGTACATCTGCTGTGGAATTAGATCTATGTTCAGAATGACAACTACAAGTTATTTGAACAGTGGCAGAGTTAATTATAACAAGCATACAGCATGTTTCTCTGAACAGACTTTGAACCCAAGGAAAGTGGCACTTACATTAATCAGTTTAAAATGCACCATGGATAGGAGTAGTTTCAACTATTTCTTGAAATACGTATTAGTGAAAACAACATTTGTGCTTAGACCTTTAATAGCTTATAATACATGTAAACTACAAAGTATTAAGATATTCACTCTTAAAATTGGGATTATTATTAGCTATCTGCTCAGCATCTCAGGTTTCCAAAGCTGAGATTTCTTCATCCTCACTGAGGAGGACAGCTTAAAAGTTTTTGCAGCACTCTTACTGACAAAGTTAGATGTCATTTTATTCAGCCACAAAACAGTAATTTTAGGCATTATATTAAGGCTTAATGATGCACAAAATATTTAAAGAAACATCTCTTTTTGGAGACTAATAATGGCAAAGAGAAATCACACTTTTCAAGATCTAAAGTTATTTGACTGCAATTATATAATCATACAAGTCTCTACCTGCAATATCAAATATTTTAGCTAAAAGTGAATTTAACCTCATCCAAGCTTTACACTTGTACATATGAATGCATTTCATCAGTAAGCAACAGCCTCCACCTGTTATCCAGAGAGCAGCCATCAGCTAATAGATCTCTTTGCTCAAATAAAAGTAGCATCCAGAGTTTTAAACCAGAAATATGGATTTCCACGAAGCACAATAGAAATCTTAGGTTAAAATGTTGCTTTTCCAAAGTGAATTGCATGCTTGAAGGTCAAGCTCACACCAGCAATTATGGCAGTCTGAGCAAGTCCTTTCCTAGACTATAAGGGACATTAATACCAAGTGATATAAATATGCAAATAGCCCTCCAACTATCCACAGGAAAAGCCACGCTGGCCCCTTGAGTTATTAATGCACAGAATGAGGGACAGAGATAAGACATTCCATGAGAAGTGTCACAGGTCCACACAGAAGCTGGTAGGAGTTCAGCCTAAGGCCTGAAATAGCACATCCCTACAGCCTAATGGAGAAGGTCAAGTCTACCCCTTTCTTGAACAAATTAATACTTTGGGTTCATACAAGTGTTAATTTATTCATGGCCTAGCATTTCAGGAATTTGCAACTCAAGAAGCAAAGATCAAAGATTAAGAAAACCAAAGCTATGTCTTGAAGCTATAGCCAAGATTAAAAACAATTGTGGAGAGCTACTAAATCAAGACTACAAAAATAAACAGACTAGAAATGATTATGTTTAACACTTAATTTTACACTTGCATCCTTAATAAAAACTCAGACTTAGACCTCTAATACAATTTTTCCAGGACTTTTTAGCCAACCTTTTCCCAGAAAGGCTTTGCCCAATAAAGGAACTGTACTAAAAGCAGCCATCCAACTATAGCAAACAACCACAGCACACATTTTCCTGGTATTTCTCCACAGATTCTTCAAAGTGAACTGAGCTAGTATTAGTGACTAAGCGCCTGTGCAGTATCTGGCAGTGCACCTAAGTGTAAAGCTTTTGGTGTAATGGGCTGTCACTGCTATTGCTGAACACCCAAGCATCTTCACTGAAGCCCATTTTACAGATGGGGAAAACCCACAAGTTTGCACTTTAAGTAACTGAAACTGCTCCTTTTCACCCCCTGTAACTGATCCATATAAGAGGTTCATCTCTTTCCTTAGAGTCTGGAAAAAACTAACTACAACCTCACAGTCTTGTGTAAGAGGCTTCACTGACTCATTTGATGTGCCCATCTGCCCACATAAACACATGGATGGATGCAGCTATTTCACACATCCATTTCAGATACTGCTTCAAGTCTGCAGCCTTTTATTCTAAAGAGATAGAAGAAAACTAGCATAAGCAACACCAGAGACTTGAACCCAGGCTGCGCTATTGAAGGAAACAAAATTCTTAACGTTATTTGCTAGTCACAGCAGCAGCTAGCAATTTGCAGAAATCTGACATCAGTGAGTCAGGAGCCTGTAAATCAAATGAAACTAGCAAAAATATTCAGAAATTTATACAGTATGGGTAAGTTCATGAACAGCAAGAAGCTTGAGTTATTTTCTTAATACTACTCCACAGGCCCCAAATACAGTCTAGACTCCAGGCAGATAGAACCAGTTACCTCTTTTGCAGTTACATATTAGCATTACTTCCAGTCTGCATAATCTTTAGTCATGTTACTTTATCCTGAGATCAGCAGCAGACCCAGCTGTTCTCACATTCTACTGTGAAGATTAAAGAACCAAGACTTGAAAGGCTACTTCAAGGCATCTCTTGCAGACAGTGTCCAACATCTCACTATAGAGTTGCTCAATTGACCCAGCCCATGGGTAGATAAGGCAGAACTTCATCAGCTACCTCACATGTGAAGAGCCACTGACATGAGCTCAATGCTCAAGTGCTTGCAACAGCTCCTAAAAGCTCTATACTCTACAGCTTCTCATCTCAGCTCCATTTTTTTCCTCCAAACTTGTGTAGTAAAAAGAATTGACTTTCTGTTGAGAAGCAAAACCACCAGTAACATAAGACAGCACAGGCTAAAAATATTCCATGAGAAACAAGTGCATTAAGGGAAGAGAATCTAACAAGCAGATTTGGCTAAGCACACAAAAAGTTAGGTGAAATCATTAACACAAATGCCTTTAGAAAAGGCATATATAGTAAAATGAATCAGCTTTGAACACCTAATGCAAAAAGCCTGAAGCCATCAAGGTATTACAGCTTAATTTGAAGTTAATTACACTTCATATTCTAAATCTGCTATGTCCAATTAATATTGCCTAATGAATGAAGTGTCACAAACAGGACAATCTCTCCTTGTTGCAGGCAAGCAAAACAGAATTTAAATTTCTTACATTAACACCATTAGTGCCATAATGGGATAGTTTACCAGAGTTAGCAGATATTAAAAATTAAACTCATGACTTCAAAAAGTGCTTCCTGAGTAGCAGAAAGATTCCCTGCTGCATATATTTTATAGATCCATGTATCAAACAGATGTGCCTTTTAAGGGCTATCACCAAGGTATTTTAAAACATACATATATATTTTGTGCAAGATGTTTGTCAACTTCTGCACATTTGTTACATAGCACTGCCCTCTAGTGAAGTCATTCAGAGCAGCCAATGAAAAGATCAGAAAAGTCCATTTATTATTCAGACTTCCAGCTGAAAGCATGACCAAGCGCAAGAATTCTACATCTACAACCTTAAATATGCATCTATTCCATTTAAAGAAAATACCTAACTTGTTTGACTGTTTTAAATTTTTAGTAAAGCTAATACACACAATTTATGTTTAAGCAGAAAGTCAAGAAAAAATGTCAAGAACATTTTGATATAGAAGTTTCTAATCATTTCTTAAAAGGCTTTTATCTGTGTTTGGAGAGTCACATTACAATGCCTTTTTTCCCCCCCAACAGCCTCTCCTAGAGGAACTGCTTCAGTTCAGATGACTACTGAGCAGTACTTCACCTTCCACTTTCAGAATCGCTCGGATCTTGTCAAAGAACAAAAACATACCTAGGGTCTACAACACAGAAGACAAATTTAAAGCTTTCAAAGGCAGCAGCTGCACAGGGGCTATGTACTTGCATACACGCAACAAGCTTTCTACTTGCCAAACACTTCATCTAGTTGCCCAAGTCACCTTTGACTCAGGTGCCACACTGAACATGGCAAGTGAGCATGAGAGCCATCTGGCCATAGCTGCATCTCCTTTCAAAACTTAAAGGGACATTTAGCTTCCAAACAGGAATATATTTTCCAATTAACCACTAAAATTTCTACGTATAAAGCTATCTTTGAGCCCACAGTTCGATCTCTACAGCACTCCAGAAGCACAGTAGAAGTCAGGCTGTCAAAACACCTTTAATATTTGGTTCATGGAGAACCAAACGATCTAAATGCAGAAATACAATTATTTACAAAATAACAAAATATTTACAATTATTTACAAAAGAACAAGTAGCAGTGTCACTGAATGCTACCAACTTTTAGCCTTCAGGTGTCTGAAGCCTACTTAAACTTTTCCTTTTGCTAAGTCATCTGCAAGAAAAATAAGTTATACTCTGAACAAAGATTAGGCATGAAGAGGTCATTAAGTTCATGGACAAACTGAGATTGTAATGTATCCTTTCAGGATTGAGAGGAAAACCTATCACTTCACAGATTTCTAAGAAAGTAGCAGTTAGTAAATATTTCTGAGAAGAATTAAAGACAATTCCGTTCATTCTTCAAGGACACATTAAATGAGATGTACAAGATTACTCAGGAATTAATCTTGCTATCATTGTGCAAGCAATCTATTACACTGCCTTCAATTCAAACAGCAATCTGGAGCTGACAACTATTGTATTAATACCCAAGGCAATGTAAAACTGTTTCAATGAAAAACACATTAATGAAAGAATAGATGCAAACTACATCTGTAAAACTGCTTCAAAAGCACTGCAGTCCCAATTCATCATTTGCTGTTACACTCCATTTATAGCCATGGAAAGCTGTCAGTGTAAGTCAAGGTCATGGATTTGCAGAGCCCCCTGAGGATCCCTATTCAAAACTGTTCTCTAAGAAATGCGTTGCAGTTCAGCATTACTATACAAAGTACTTCATTAACACAAAATTTAAAAGGAAAGTTACTCATTTCAAACTATATTGTAAACTATTGTTCGAACTTGTTTCTCACCACATTTATCAACTGCATATATTTGAAATGTGCCAAGTTTGTTCTTAAAAGCAGCAGCACAGCTGAAGCCTATTGTGTCTTTTGCTTGACAGATATACTTGACAAAAGTTACATCATTCTCCCCCAAAAGTTTCGAATCTACACAGGTTTCCCAGCTGGATCTTCCACCCCTTCCCAGAGTCTTCACAAATACTTGCATCAGAAGGGCAATACACCATAAACACCTGAACATCAGCATTACAGTTTAGAAGACTAGGCTGGTACCAGTGAGAATCAATGCAAAGTTAATCACAAGAAACTACAGCTTCTGTAAACATAATTGAGAAGGCTTCACATCACAGAATCCTTACAGTTGGAAGGGACCTCTAGAGATCATTTATCCAACCCCCACTGCTCCAGCAGGGACACCCAGAGCACGGGGCACAGGGCAGCATCCAGGCAGGTTTGGAAGATCTCCAGAGAAGGAGACTCCACAACCTCCCTGGGCAGCCTGTGCCAGGGCTAGGTCATCCTCACCGTTAAGAAATTTTTGCTCAAGTTCCTGTGGAACTTCTGATGCTTCTGTGTGGCCATTTCTTTGTCCTATCAGTGGTCACTCCTGAAAACAGATCCTATCTTCCTTACTCCCTCTAGAGATATTTGTATACTTATCAGATCCACCTGCTCATCCTTTTCTTCAGGCTAAACAGGCCCAGCTCTCTCAGCCTTTCCTCACAGGGCAGATGTTCCTGGCTGTGATCCTTGTAGCCCTGCGCTGGACTCTCTCCAGTAGTTCCACATCCCTCTTGTCCTGGGGAGCCTAGAAGCTTCCATTCATATAAGCTTGCATGTTTCTTGCACAAACAAATTCAAGTTAAAGTGATTAATATAATTTAAAACAGCATTTAGTTGTAATATAAAAAGCCACATTCCTCCCTTGTTCAAATTTTTACTGCATTTAAAGTGACCATCTTTTGGTATAGAAGGAAAAAAAATATATACATCATGTTGCAAGAGTTGCTCGTTCTTGGAACAAGGAAGTCCCTACTTAACTGAAGATACTACATACCATTTTCAGAACGTTGTCCAAATAATTTATGCTGCCTGAATGCACTTTTTGGAACATCAGTTCCACTCTAGTGAACTAACAGATACAGTATGAATTTCTAATAAACTCATTTTCCACACAACCGAGCTGCTGTGACAGAGCAAACCTTACCAGCATGACTTGAGTGAGTATTCCTCTCTTCATTTAATTCTATGATCCTGATTTTGTTGTTAAAACATCACTTCTTTCACCCTCTACTACTCTACCCTTAAGTTTAGCTTTAACCAATGAACATATAGGTGGAGATTATATCTTGCCACAAGGTAAAGAACAGTAACTGCACTCGGTATCACTACTGGCTCTTGCAGGTCTATACAGAACATGTCAGCATGGGGTAGGTCTGGCTTCCTGACAGAAGTCTGAAGAATGCAGACTCTACAACAAAACCTAAGCAACATTACAACGTCAAGAACTGAAGGACAGAGTGGGAGCAGTTATTTTAAAAATGTTTAGTTAGAATGACTCTTCAGAATCAGCTACTCATTTTGCAAGTTAGCACAGTGCTGCACACACGGCTGTTTCTGGAATTTTAGTCTAAAATGTTACATAATATAAATAGGCAGAGGAAAAATATTCATCTAATTGTTAATATACTTGATTCAGGCATAATTCCTGCTGGTAAACTGTAGCCTCCTGCTTTATCACATTTCCATTCCTGTTGAGTAGCTCCTTCTGCTCCTACACAGAACGAATTATGCTTTACCAACCTGTAAGTTTTGGAAAATTTCTAAACACTATTTCGTAACTATTTGACAAATGCTTTAGAAAAGCTTCCCACTGCAACTGCTGTAATGAAAACTAGAAACAAAACCAACAGAACAGTTTACTAGGGCAAGTAACATGTACATCACTGCTGTAAACAAGCTGCAAGAAGCTTGTCAACTATAAATAGGATACCTGCTAGAACTTACCTCCATACTATAACTTCAAATAATTTAGCCTAAAGCTTGGTACATCTCCTTACAAGAAAATATCAGAAGCTCCCTATTTTCCTTTGGAAAGTCAACACTACTGAAAGAATATATTAGACTTAAGAGCAGTAAGCATGCCACAGCCTGACACTTATCAGTCCACAGAAGTTTGATTTGTCACATTCTGCAAGACAGCCACAAGTGTCATCATAGGGAAAGATAAACAGAAAAAGCCAATTTAGTTTCTTCCTAAACATTTTAAGATCATCTCCTTGCTCTCCTCAATCTTCCTTGCATCTTGATAAGATAAACATTTACTTATTATTAAAGTATTAGTTGATTTCAAAAGATTCTTCACACTAGTGAAAAACTGAAATCTGAATCTAGTTCTAGCAATAATTCTTCACTTTAACCAACTACATTCCCATAAAACACAACCGCTGTTCCAAGTTACCATTAAATACAGCTTTAAGGGGATGCTCTAACCTTCCCTAAGAGAAGCACTTTACATTTGAGCTATTCATTTCTATATTGATACCTGACAGTTCTTAACCCAAGGAATGCTTTTAACTTTGAAACCTACTATATTAACCCCTCAAAATTTAGAACTAACACTCCACAGAACTTGAAGAGTTCAAGAGCTACAAAATCAGAAGTTTTTTTTTTAGCATCCTGAACAACGTTCACATATTTGATGTCACCCTATTCAGAAATTGTGGTAAAGAACCACCACAGTGATAACATTTAGTATTGTCAGAAAGCACAGGAATAGCTTTTCCTGATGCATTAGTGGGTCAAATTCAGTGGGCTAGTTTTGATGTTGCTTCACTTCTTGTGTGAAACAGCTAAACTGATACCATGACAACAGTACAGAATTGAAGCATCATCCTCTATGCCACCCTCAGTAATATATTAAGTCCTTGACTTTCCTGCTGCTTCATTCTTCACATCTCACCCAAAAGGTCACAGTATAGAACTTGCCTGAAACAAGTAAGTCTGCTGCCAGAACAACTCATAGATTTTGAAGTAATACACTACATCAACAGCTGCTTAAGAGGCTGGGAATACTGGATTGATGTGGATAGTACTCTCAAAACATTTAACTGGATTAGCCATTGTGGTAAATTTATTAACTTCTTCCAAGTTAGAGCCATTTAGTCTAAAGAGCATTGAACAGTCCTGTAGAAACACAGGGATATGCTGAGAGCAAGTCCATCATCACATGTGCACAACATCATACATGCAGAAGCAAGCCTCTCTGCTCAGCACTCACTTAAGTTCCAACTGCCTGCTACCAATGTCTTTTTCTCTTCCTCCTCATATTATAGATTACCAAACAGAACTGCAGTTTTAGAATAGCCATAATCCAGTTCTTCACACTCAAGGCCATGTATAACACGAGTACTGCTAACATAAGCTTTAGTAATTCTAGAATAAAAGAATTGCATTTCATCAACGTGGATTTCATCTGGATTTAGTCTATTTCAGAGTAGTCTCCATTTAGAGTAAGATTTTTTTTCCCAAAGTTTTTTCCTCATTAGGTTTCTCTAATGAGTAGAAAGATCAGATATGGTTGTCCTTAAAACAGCGTTATTTTCCCATAACAGTGCATCTGTTGATAATGTATTTATTGGCAGTGCAACAGATTGAAGATTTGCAGAAGTCAAGGGAACAGAAAGCTATATTTATACTGTAAATCCTCAACCCTTAACTAGGTTGTTTCAAAACTGAGACCACTTGTGTTCAGAAAGAAGCTCACGCAGACAACACACACGGTACACCTGTCTCCTCAGTCTTTTTCCTCCTACAGGCTAAGTATTCAAGGAAAAGTCTGAAGTAGGTATTGAATTCTAATATCCAGCTTTAGAAAAGAGATTAACTTCTTATGCTTCCAAGGACAACTACCAATAATCGACTGTTTGGTAGTTACAGGCCAAAAGCATCTTGCCTTTAAAAAGCACGAACAACTCAGCCTACAGGTTGTGTGAAATATATGGGAAGCTAATGAGTTACTTGTCAGGTATCTAAGGTCACAGGCAATCATTACAGTATTTGAATAAAACACAAAAGTTAGATTTATCACTAGGTTAAAGGATGTATCCGAGTTGACTGAGCACTGATGCTTTTATCTGGACACATTTTTCACGCAGGATGCAGCACAGCAAAAATCCTCAAGCTCATAACACACCAGGCAAAGAGGTGAACTAGGAAGACACCGGTAGAATGAAGCAGAAAAATAGTTTCTTTTCAAAGCTATATTCTTCCTCTCAACTGGAAAAATAAGAGTAATTTGAACTGGTATGGGTCAGAGGCAATACTGTAGTGAAGCATCACAAAACATCAAAGTCTCAGAAAATTTAAACAGTGTAGCAATTGCCCACTACTACTCAAGTAACCTCTGCATTTAATTGTATCTGTGCAGAGAGCACAGGCACAGCTAGTCTGTCATACCTGGGATATGGCTTCATGTTGCTGAGCATGGCTTGTGCTGCCTGCAGCGTGGTTATTTGGCCACAGTAGCACAGTTAATGCAGTTTCAGGTGGCACTAACTTGCATATTCTAGTCTGCTCATCAGTGACAAGGGACAAAACCTTTTAAATACACCAGAGTATTATAAAGTTCAGGTGTGAATAACTTTAAGAACATATACTTCCTATATGTGCAGTTCATTGTCTTCACACTTGTACCTCAATCCACTCATGCATCAAAACTGACCTGCTCTTTGGCATAATACTAATAATTTGTCAAAAGCAGAGGTAGACAGTGATCTCCTATACAGGCTTATTCCTAATACTTACATGAAACATCTTTCATTTCTGCCATCATCCTTATGTGAAACAGAACCAATGTTTCTAGAAGTGTAAAATTCAGTAGTTAAAAAGTAGTGAAAGGCTCTAGGCATTTTCAGAATTCAGTCCCCAGAGCACTCAGAGTAAGAAGTTAGCCTAGAACACAATAGTAATTAAGACATTTAAAAAAAACACAAGAATTTCAGCTCAGTTGTGCTTCATGTTTCACCTCAGTTACCCTGAGCATCTGTGTATACCCTAGAAAGGAAGGCTAAAGCAACAGCACTGAGTAGGATTCTTCTGTACATCCAAGAAACCACAAAGATATATATACACAGCTTGCTGAAACTGAGTATTATCATCAGAAGTGATGTATTTCCAAGCTCAATTAGTTTTTAGGACAGAGAAGCATACTGCAACTGAGATAAATAGTACTACCTGTAAACAGTTTGTGTTCAAGAAAAACAACAAAATTCAGTAGAGTAATAAGGAAATAACACTTCAGCAGTAAATTCAAGAACATTTCAAGTGTTGCTTGAAACTTGTCTCATTTTTACATGAGTAAAGCAACAGGCAGCACAATGCTTAGAACAGAACTTCAAGAGTACAGTAACCACTATGGAAGCTGCCATAAGGCATCAATTAAAAGTTTACAGCCCAAATTTGTTGAGCCTCAGTTTCAGAGAAAAATGTGGAAGTCTAGCAAGGTCACAATAAATGTTCACGCTGCAGTTATCAACTATAACTCCACTAAAGCTTTTGAATAATTAGACTTTGATTGTCCATAATTTAGCAGTACCATCTGCTTTTCCGTTGCTAAAATGCAACGCTCTTTGGTATTATAGAGTAGCCTGGAAATGTCACTTCGAGGCATGAGAAAGCTTGCCTAGAAGACACTACCTCCTAACGGAAAGAGGCCTGTGAGCAAGCCTCAGGTCTCATAGTTGCACATCTCAGCCTGGTATTTTTACAGAAATAGACCTGATGAGTAGACCTTCCTGTTCAAGACAAATATAAAGTACACTATATGCCAAGATGGGCAAGCCCATTTTCAAGGCCATAATCTACCCAGTTCTATCTGAATTGACTATTCAGTCTGACATGTTGAAGTGCTACCTAGTGAAGTGGACACAATGAAGCTGATTGGTGATCTTGAGTGTTGCTCAATTTAAGCTGGATTTTTACAATGCTCAAATTTACTGTCCCATGGGGCAGAAATGTCAAATTCCATTCATCATGTGATCCCCTTGAAAGCTCAGGTTAATATCAGAAATAAGGCATCTGTCTCCTAAGTTCTACCACAACAGAGCTGACACTTTCTAGACAGGAGGTTGCTCACATCTTCCAGTTTCAGTACTTCAACAGGCTTGGATGTTCCCAGGTTAAACACTACATTTCCTACTCAGTCGCCTCTACTGCAGGAGCACTTCAAGCAGTCCTCACTAAGACAGTAAGATGAGGAGGAAATGTCTCATTCCATTAGAAATAAAAATAATTTTGCTATTTTGGATACTTT
>JAVCKT010096437.1:0-13085 GCA_032273925.1 Rhynchotus rufescens
GTGTTTATCACATACTTCCACCACAACACTTGTACATATATATGTGTATATATATATATATATATATATGCTTGAAATATATATATATATATATGCTTGAAAAGCCAAATTCTGCCTTGGGCTGCTCTGTTACAGGTCTACTGAAACTTGTATGAGACTGGAATGTTGTCCCAACTCTTTTCCAGTTGGACCTTGATCACCTTTCAGCTGCTATTGCTAAGATCTAATGGTAAGGACCGGATCGCCCTACATGCAGTGTGCACCCTTGGGCACAACACAAAACCTATCCACGCAGGAACGCACATTTGAAACACTAAATGTTTCAAATTCTGTCTGAACAGTGGGAACGCAAACAGGAAAAACGAAATATCTTAAACACATTTGAATTAGATGTTGCCACTTCCAGCCTGTGCAGAATATGCTGGCAAGAAAAAAGGATAACTGACTTTGACACTGCTAGACCTCCTCAGTAACTGCCAAATAGAAGTGCTCAAATCTCAGTGATGTCTCAATCTGTAAGACTTTGTCTTAGTCCGCAGGACTAAGCCCTGCAGGGCCTATAGAGGTTGTTACACTTTCTGTGGTGTCAGGGCAGTCAGGATTTTCTCCAACAGCCAAGGAGAGGACTGTAGGGCTGCTCCTTGTTCAGAAGCCCCTGAGGGCAATGGGAAGACACCCATGAAGGTGCCCAAGCAAGGAGAGTTAATAGGAAAGAAAAGTTCCCTCAAGCCATTTATCTTGCTCTTACCTCCCTGGCATTTCTACCAAGATCCATTTTGAAGAAGCCATCACAAGTGGCTACAACTTCAAGCAATGCAGAGCCAAGGGCTCTCTCTCTGCTCCTTCCACTACCAGACACACAGCAGCCACCAGGCCACCAACCCAGCCCACGTGCCGAGTCTGGCACGTGGGTCACCAGCGGGTGTGCAGGGCCAGGGAACTGTACAACAGGCACGTGCAAGAGGCGCAGGCGCAGCACGGGACGCGACGGCCCCGCGGGAGCGCTGCTGCCAGCGGCACGGGGACCGTCTATGCGCTCACCAGGAAGTCTTCCTCACAGAACACCTTCCCGTTGACAAAATAAAAGGCTTTTCCTCTCAGCTTCCGACCTAAGGAAAAACAAAGAGGGAGAAGAGAGAGGTCAGTCGGGAATGGGGATAAAAGCAGGAGCAGAACCTGGCTGCTGGAGACGCCTTTGGGCACGGAGCACTACGCACACACAGCATCTCAAGTAACGGGCTGACCCACGACAAGGACGTCCGACAGCAGAGCCGGAAGACCCAGCTCCCACGTGGAGCACAGGGCTCCCCGGCACCCAGCGAGCCTCCTCTACCATCCTTCTAGAAAAGGGGATAGTCTTTTTTATTTATTATTTATAAAAC
Organism: Rhynchotus rufescens; assembly: GCA_032273925.1. Taxonomy (NCBI): domain Eukaryota; kingdom Metazoa; phylum Chordata; class Aves; order Tinamiformes; family Tinamidae; genus Rhynchotus; species Rhynchotus rufescens. The sequence continues at coordinate 1,383 of JAVCKT010096437.1, forward strand.
GCTGCTTCTGCTGTTTCACAGCCTCTTTCCCCTACTAAACTCACCTGCCTGAAGTAGGTTTTGAAGCTACCGACCGACCCGGGCTGTGCCAGGGGCGAGAGACAAAACTGCAGCCCGGGCGCAGCCTGGGGACGTGCAGTGGGACCTTGGCCTGACCCCGGACACCCGGCACGCTGCAGGGGGTAAATACTGTTAAAAGATTCCTCAGCAGTTGGTTTATAGATAGGCAAGACACCAGGGACGGGTCTGGAGCCCCCTCGGGGTGTCTTACAGCATCTATCCACTTGATTTTCTTCATGGAATAACCGCGCTGGCTGCAAAGGACCAAGAAAAGGAGGAAGGCGAGCGAAGCCAAGCCGATACACGGGAGTCTTTCCCAGCCCCTGTGTGCACCAGAGGGCACTCTCTGGCTGGAAAGAGGCGCTCGCTGCTCCGAGGTAGGAGAGCACCCGAAGGCGGCAGCAGCAGCGACCGCGGCCGGGCTGCGGCCCCGGCGCCGGGCACCCCGAGCAGCACAAACCCTTGCGCCGTGCCAGGCCCATCAGCGCCTGCTCCCGCTGCTCCCGCTGCTCCCCTGCTCCCGCGGGGACGCTGCAACCCCCTGCTCCCATTCATCTCCCGCTCACACCAAGGCCTGTGACACCAAAGCAGGCACCAAAATAAAAACATCCAACCTGGGGCCCGCTCGCTTTGTGTCCGGCTGTGCCGAGGTGCGTGTCCGTGGGATAGCGCCGCCGCCTGCGGACACCACGCGGACGAGCGGCACCCGCAGCGGCACCCGCAGCCCGAGGTGCTGCCTTACACACAGCACTGGGCTCCGAAGGCGCCCAAAATGCCCGGGTGACAGGGCAGGCTGCTGCTCTGCGCGGGAGGAAGAGGCGCGAACGCGAAGGGCGCTTGGAGGAGGGAAGCAGGGAATGATTCCATTACTTTATTTGGGGAACAGGTGGCCCTCGGGGCTATTTTTAGCTCCGCGCTTCTCCATGACTTTCTTCTCTTGAAGTATCTGGCAGAAACCAAAAGGGAAACTCGTCAGGAAAAGGAGTAACCCAGGGGCACTGCGGAAAAGCCCCGTGAGCTCCGGGGATGCCGGGACCAAGGCGGGCAGGGGCGCCTGCAAGCAGCGATGACACCCACCCCTGCACGAGCCTGGGCACATTAATGCTTGCCTTGCCACTTCCACGAGCAAGTGCTCTAACACCTGTTTGAAAAGCTGGCTCCCGAACGTATTTTCCTCTCCCTTCAGCCTGAATTTAGCTAATCTTTCATCTGCAAAACTTCAGACAATTAAAATTCTTCAGCATTTCAACCCTATCCTCTTCACGTGTTGTTAGGGGATTTCCCATTCCCTTCCCTGACGGGGGGGTCTGATCCTCCTGCTTTTAAGCACAGCTCATCCTCACCACGTCCATCTAACCCACGGAGCAGCTGCACCTTCCAGGCAACCTCGAGCTCCTCCAGGCACCAATTCCAGAGCATTCCCAGCCGGGTCCCAGCGCCTCGGTGCTGACCAGCCAGGCGCTGCCTCGCTGCTGACCAGGCTGCACTCCCGCCGTGCCAGGGCCCTTCCCGCCACCATCCCCTCCAACAACAGCCCTCTCCTTTGGGAGCTTATACTGGGAGAGGCTCCCTAGGCACTCGCAGTGGTGCAGGGCAGGTGCCAGCAGCTCGGATGCCGGGAGCCGAGCCGAGGCGCCACTTTGGAAGTTGCTCTCCCTGTACTGGTTGCAGGCAGGAGGGGTTTGGGAGATGAACCTGCACGTGCCATTCCAGCAGGCTGGAAGCAACACCCAAGGCACCAAGGAGCAAATAAAGCTCCTCCTGGATCCCGGAGGACTCCAGCTCAGCCTGCTGTCCCTTCCTGTGTTTCCTGCTCCCCACTGCAAGGCCATGAGAAGGTTCAGGTCCCGGTTCATTCGCAGCCCCCAGGCTCCACAACAGGCACCTGCAGGCCCCGAAACCTCAGCCCCTGTGCAGACCTCCCTGCTCAGCAGGGTTCGCCAGGCCCCGCCGGCAAACGCTGCTTGTTGAAGCCGGACACAGCAGAGAATCTGGCACAGGAGTGTTAATATTTCCAGTCTGCTCTTAACCTGGTGCTGCAGGAAGGAGTCCCTTGGGTGCCTGCACGCACTCCAGATCACCTATATTCACACTATAGTTCATAGGCAGACTCGCCAGTCTTGGTGAAGCAAGGTCAGGACAGGATCTCAATCAGGAGGACAGCATCTCTCTTAAAAGTGGCTGCTCTAGGACACAGCAGCTCCATTAGGACACAGCGGCTCCATTAGCATGTGAATTGCTCCACTACCACAGCTCTATTGTGCGACTGCAAATCAGTCTGCAAGCCCCTCAAACCAGCAGAGGTGAGGAAAACAAAGCTGGGAGAAGGGGCCGAGGCCCCAGGGAAGCCCTGGCTGCACTGCGGGCCCTGCAGAGCAGCAGAGCAGGCTGGAGCAGGCCGCGGGGCTGCACGAAGAAGGGAGCACTGCACTAAGAGAGCGCTGTGTGGCCTTGGCGTCTCTGAGCAGCATCTCCCCGTGCCCTGAAGCACCACTGAGCGCTCCCGCTTCATCCCGCTGCCTTTGCTTTTGAGGGAACTGCTCCCCAGCACCCTGGGAGCTTTGATACCGAGGGACGAGATAAACTCATGCAGGAGCCCTGTGGAAACGCCTCGATGGAGCCCGTGCTCAGTCTCCCTCCGTGCTGCTCCCGGGAGGGAGGCTCTGTTTTCCTGCGTCTCCCAATCCCGAGCACAAGCTGGGACTGCTCCCAGGACGGAGAAAGTCACCCCAATGCCACCATCTCCCTGACCGCCCCGGCCCTCCAGCTGCGGAAAGCTTCAGTGCCTCAAGTGAGTCCCTAGAAAACTACCCACGGATACTGCCCAGAACTTTGCTGGCAAATCTGCTCAGTTCTCACAGCAGAAGTAATCTTAGGCCTGCTCTTAACCAAAAGCAGCAATCAGAAGGTTACATTAAAAACCAAGCTGACCAGAAAGGCTGGAGATACATACATATATCTATATATAAAATATATATATATATAAAAGATATATATATAAAAGATATATATATATAAAATATGTATAAAATATACATCCCCTCCGGCTTTCAAATTTGTTCCCATTTTGTCTGTGTTCTCACCCAGCACAAAGACACCTGCGACTGTGACTCAACACCCGGACACCGGACACGGGGCACATCCCGAGGGGCCTCTGCTCCCTGCCGGCTGCGCCTCTCCAGCCGGGACAGCCGCCGAGGGCTCCCTCACCTGAGACCTCCAGCCGCTCTCCCGCTGCGCTGGCCGCGGCAGGACCGCGTCGTGTCGTCCTCCCGTGACAGCCCTGCTGTTTTCCACGCGCAGCCACTGCTTCCTGCGGCACAACCTGGAGATTTCCCCGCCGCGAGCTGGGCGACCAGAGGCAAGAAGCCAGGGAGAACAAGGCAGCGATTCAGGCAGGAGCTGAAACATCCACAGATGCTTCCGCCGTCTCCAAACTGCCCGCGGTACCTGGTGTGCCTGAGTATTTACTGGGATGGCTCTGGCGGGAAATTCTTTAATAAAATCTTTAGCACAAGGGCTTTTGCGTGTTAATCTTATTAAAGGTATGCTGCGGGGTGGCTGTTAGCTCATACTCAGCACTGCTCCCTTGGAACATCTGCTCATTTCTCACACATGCAGATCAACATAGTGGTTTTGTATAGAGCGTTCACACGAGCCAATTACAAGAAATAAATTGTGCCCCTGCTGAAGTAGCTGCTGGGTTCTTGCATCTGAAGAAAACAGCACAGGTGCCCGTGCCTAGCAGGTTGCTGAGGGGCCATTTACTGGGCCAGGGTGCCTGCCCTTCTGCCTGGAGCTGAGCTGCACCTTCCCCAAAGTGCCGCTGCTTGGGGGGCAATTCAGCAGCCAAGAGCGTGGTCTTGTGTTCCTACGAGCTCCAAAGCTGCCTGGCTGTGGGCAGCCCTGCTTTGCAGGCGCCGTGGCCGGGGCGCTGCGCTCACCCTTAGCTGGACATGGGCCTCGGCTGCTGAAGGGCACCGGTCACCTCTCAGCACCGCCACCTCATGCGACAAAACAGCCAAATCCTTCGGGGGGGCAGGACGCGCCAAGCTCTGCTATGTCGAGCGCACCGCTAGCACTGTGGCCTGTTGCTCTTACACAGACATCAACGCTAAGCTGAGCTTTAGGGGAAAGAAAAAGAAAAAGAAAGGCAATGTGGATATGCCAAAGGTCGCATTCTGCAACGTGGCAAACACACAGGACTCCCCTTTCTCGCCACAGGGGGTCAAAATCCGCTCCTTGTCCCGGCTTTCCTGCTCCGGTTTGACACCTGAGCCTCCCCCACACCACGCTGCCATCGGCTCTTTCTCTCCGACTTCCTTCCTCATCTATTAATTCCCTCCACAGTCATCCCCGAGGCTTCCCTTGCACCTTCTTGGCTTCCAGATTTCCTGCAAGGACCACGGGGCTCGACTACAAGAGTGGCCTCCTTGGAAGAGGAGCAGCCATGGAGCTAAGCCGGGCTCTTCCTCAGACCACCTGCAGCAGTCAGGCACTGGCTTAGCTGAGCCCTACAGAAAAACACCGAAACAACACGGGGTTATGTATATATTATGTATGATTTATACGTATATTACGTATGATTTATAACGTCTCCTTACTAGTGAAATAATAAATACCAATATCTGGAAATAGCCACATGGGTTTAGGGGATGTTTTTTTCTGTGTGTTCTGAGGACATGTCATAAACTAAGCGAGCTCTAATTGCTTTTCAGATAAACGGGAGTACTTGGGATCTCACAGCAACCTAAAAGGTTAATGTGTAACATCAGCTTGTTAACTAAAAATGTTTGTCCAGCAACTGCAAAGAAAAGCAAAACAGATGAAACAAAAAAAAGGAAGAAGCAGCAGATACCTCGAGTTTGCAGAAAAGCTGTAAGCTTTTTAAGGTTCTTTTTCAACTTACTTCCATAGCCTTAAGACAGATATTTTTACTAAAAGGGTATAAACAGCCCAAAGTTTCTTTTTCCCCTTCTTGTCCTCTACAGAAAGCTACCCTGTTTGTGTGTCTGCTTTGGAACAAACAAGAAGATAAACGAGATATTTATGCCAGAGTAATCATTCTAAATCTGTTGCTCTGACCTCTATGCCAAACTCTCCCCATCGCATACCAGCGGCTCGGAGGGAACAGCCAATGCTTTTTCCCGACAGCTCAAACCTCTGCCGTACCCGTAACCCTACCCAACAAATTGCTCTCGTCTATGACTTATCTCTAATCATTGGTATATCAGAAAGCAGAGGGTATTCAGCTCGGGGAGGTACCACTTCTCCCCATGCCTTGGCAGGGCCCCTCTGCTTGCCCCATCTGGGAAAGCAAAGCAACGTTTGGACACAAATCCAACCCCAAGCAAAATTAGAAATCCCTACGAAAATGGCAAGGGCAAGACAGCAGATAAAAATATCCGGAGGACAATACGCTTTACCTTAATAGGTAATTTTGTATATTTTATTTATTGGAGTGCAGATATCCAGTGTTTGTTCCACCAGCACAGAGATTTTCGGGTTGAAATCCCGAGCAACCTTGACTTCTCAGAGACAGTTTGTGCTGGACGGGCTCCAGGCCAAACTGCTCCTGGCCTTAACAACACAGCCCATAACTCCTCACTTCTCCGGCCGGACCCAGAGCCTCCGCATGGGCTGCCCAGGACAAGCCTTACAGCGGGGCAGACACTGGCCAGGCAAAGGGTTGTTTTGGAGGCGGTCAGCGGCCTCGTCCCCTTCACCCCGGCGGTACCAGGGCAGGGATCCCAGAGGGGCTGCAGGGAGCCGGGTGCTCCTGTGCCAAGGGTGGCCCTGCATTGCGTCCCGCATCCTCACGGAGAGAAATAGCCCAAATCCTACTCCCCATCCTAATAGCCTAAGAGAGAAATAGCCCCAATCCATGCAGGAGTGGGGCCACTCTCCTCACATGCCCTCCTCTAGCTCGGGGCAGGACAGTTCGTGCCCCCAGGCCCCACCAGGCAGCTGAGACCCAGGCTGTTTCATCAGAAAGCCACCGCGGGGGTTCCCAGTGGGCAGCACGTTGGAGCCGGCCTCTCTGGAATAACCAGGAGCATCACCTTGGAATGCTACCGGCAGCAGGAACAGGCCCACACGGAGCTTCTGGCACGGGCTGAGATGCAGCGGGAAAACCTGCCGTCAGCAGCGTGGAGCCTCCTTCCCCCGCCAGCACAACCAGGAACGAGTCACAGGAGATGCTGCTGCACAGCTGGTCTCGGCAGCGAGGCAGCAGGTAACCAAGAGGATGGATATTGCTGCCCCGCTTGTTCTTGTTCCCTTGACAGCGATGGGGTTGGAAAGGAAAGGGGCAAACACCTTCTTGGAGGTATCCTCGGCACAGCATGAGCCATCCAAGGGGAGCCCCAATGCCCCAGCAGGGCCCTACCGAAGCCCACGCCTGGGCAAGGGGGTAAAACGTCGCCCTTTCCACGCGCGGGACGTCACCAGGTCCCGCTCGCAGCCGCCGGGCCGCGCGTGCCCGAGTGACCGGCTCCGGCCCCGAGCCCCTCCTGGGGCAGGACGTGCCCGGCTCCGCGGCACCTCTCCCTGCAAACAGGGCCTTTCCTGGAAACCTGCTGCCCTCTGCCTTTCTGACAGCAGCTAAGGTGTGTTTTCCACCACAACGCTCAAGGCTGCTGAGAAAAAAATAAGATTTCTGTCCATCCTCCCACAGCAGACAACTCGTCTGTAGTAATTGCAGAAACCTAAGACAATTTGAATTGGCCATTTAATTACTTCTAACGTTTGGAGGCAGTTGGAGGCTTCCTGAACACAAAGGGTAAAAAGTCCGGGCTGCAAAGCCCTGGGATGGAGCCACAAATTCTCTCTGCGGGAAAAGAGCTCAAATTAACTTGGGCGAGACAGAGCAGCAGGCTGCTGACCTGGGGCCTCTAGGAAATCGCCCTCCCCTGCAAACACCCCTTTTCTTTCAGTTTTCCTCTCTTCAGGCAGATAACAGGGAAGGGCCCTCCTGAAAACATGAGGGAAGGGAGGGCACTCGTTGGGCAGCTGGGAAACGAGCGGAGTTCAAGGTTCAGCTGTCATTAAATAGCACATGCACCTTGCTATATTTGTTCCCACTAAATAAAACACGTTCCCTTGCGGTCCTCTGACGAGTTTACAATGTTAAATATAACACAGAAAGAAAACAAAAAGTTCATCTCAGAAAACCAAACTGATGCCTACAAACAAACAGAGGGATTACTATTATTTTTGCTGCTGCCTGGCACAAAGCTCCATTTCCAAGAGCGCGGCGCCGGCTCCGGCGTCGGCAGAGCCGGACACAGACCCCTCTGTGCTGGAAGCGCGGGCAGGAGCGGCAACGGGAGGCGCGGGCGCTCACCCCGCTCCACCGCAGCCTCCTTGGGGAATTCTCCTTCCTGGGGAGAATCCAGGCGCTAGAGCCGGATCTATGGGCGAGCTCCACGCCGCGCCTCGGCTGCTCCGAGGCAGCCGGCTTTGTGGGCAGATCTTGCAGGGCCGACCCTGCTGCCCTTCTCCGAGGTTGGGCACAAATCCCAGCGGAAAGCAAGAATTCGGGAGGCACTGCTCCTCTCCCCATGGCTCCCTTCCCCTCTCTGCACAGCTCTCACAAAGGCAGGTGTGCAACGCGGCTCGGGTAACTCAGTGTGCCACTAAGTGCTCTGGCAGGAAGCCCCTCAGAAGCACAAAGCAATGACACCTCGTAAAAATAAAATGAAATAAAAGCACAGTGCAGGGCAGCAAGGTGAGAGGGAGGTTACACGTGGCAATATCTATAGGTAAAATCACAGTTATTCTCCCCATTCATTTCCAGCACCCAGCAGGTCAGTCACTTCAGCACCCAACACGTTCCGCAGGCAGCTGCTCCAGAGCGCGTGTTACAGAGCCCAGGTCAGAGCTGGGCACCCTGCAGCGCCCAGCAGGGCCCAGCACTGTGATCATGCTGGGTTCATCCTGCAGGATCAGCCTCACCCAGAACACAGGCTCTTGGCCCAAGCTGCCCCTCCAGGCACCCTTTGGAGAGAAGGAGCCATGTCCCAAAACCCACGTCTGGCACAGGCAGAGGAACCACTCCCTGACAGGACTCTCGGACAAGGAATCAGGCAGCAGCTTTTTAGGTTAAAGTAGCTGAGCTGGCTGCCACCCCACAGCGACTCAGCTGAGGCAGAAGCAATGGAAGGAAGGGGAAAGCTGCCTGCCCTTAGCCAAAGGTGCATCCTGCTTCCAGAGCTGCTGCAGCACACCTCCGGCAAGCCCACACCGACAAGGAAGGGGCTCATGGTGGTGCCTCTCCTTTGGATCCACGGATGGCAAGTCTAACTTGGCCAAATAGCAAAAACCAGATGCCAGTTAAAGCACATTTACTGCTGTTACAAAAAAAAAAAAAAATACTCTCATAAATAAGGAAATGTGGCTACACCGAGACACAAAAGAATGAAACTAGCTGTCTCTCATACCAGAAAGCTGAAGGCAGGCAGAATCCAAAATATCTTTCCTAAATGCTTTGCAGGAGTCTATTCAAAAAGCAAACAGCGAACACCACCACAAAGGGACCCAGCTGAAACAAACTCCATCTGCCAGATACGTGAATAACCACATCCTTTTTTCTCTTTTCCTTTTTCAAGACACACAAAACGTCGCTCCACAAGGCTGTGTCACAGGGCTCTGTGCCCGAAACGCGCCCGCAGAGGCCACTTACTGCAGGCTCCGCAGGTGAAGCAGCCGTCGTGGTAGAGGTTGCCCATGGCCTGGCACGCCTGGCTGGCTCCGTACACTCCTTTGCTGCACTTCACGCAGGTTCCTGGAAGAGACAAGGGAGGTCAGGGGGATTCGGCAGCACGGATGGTTCCCGCGGGTGAAGAGGTGAGGCAGGACGTGTGAGCAACCAGCTCAGGCCGAGTTTAGGCCCGGACAACCCACTGCAGCCACAAGATGTAGGTGACGGCAGCGTTACTCACCCTGAGAACTGCCTTCAGCAGCAGGCAGAGCGGCTGGCACAACAGCAGCCTCGGAGCCCTGTTTGGCTGCAATTACATCCTCTTCCTCCTCCTATCCATTTCCAAAACTTTCATACACATTCAGAGAAAGGTTAATGATCCTTCCAGAAGGCCGGGCGCTAGTGAATGGTGTTTGGGGCTTTTTGCTGACAAATGTTTTCTCCTACTTAATGCACAATATGAGCTTGTTGGTGGCAAGAGGAAAGTACAGTTCTCTACTTGGTCCCTTTAGACCTTTCCATATTCAAACTCCTGACCCTTCTGCTGAAGGCTCCAAGCTACAGATTTCTTACTAAACTAGCATGGGACTGGGAATGTGAAAACCTGCCTCTCCTCCCTCCCAATGGTATGGGAAAAGAGAGCTCTAACACAAGTGCCAGCTACCCACAACGTATCCTCCCAATGTCCTTCTCGCTCCTGAGGGGTAACAGAAGCAACGAAGCCGTTGTCAGAGCACCTACTTGCTGGCAGCAGCCAACGTGGATCTGCTTCTCAGGCAGCCCATGGGAAGGAGGGCCGGGCCGGGCGCACACGGATGAGCCTTTGGAGTCACAGCCCGCACGCAGCTCGTGCTGCACCCCAAACTGAGGCCCTCCAAAAGCTTAAGGCAAAGAGAGATTCGTGCGAAACAGGCTGGTGCAGGGCCAAGCCCAGACTCACGGCTGGACCTGGCCTTGCCCTTCGAGGAATAAACAGGCACCGCTTAACAGGTTGCAGGTAAATCCTACAGCGGGGTGGTTATGCCCTTCTGCACCTACAGGACCACGTTTAATGAGCAGGGACCAGACTGGGGTTATACGGCCCTATCCCGCGTCCCAGAAAACCCCTTTTGACAACAAAGTAAGAAACGACAGTGGAAGAACCGCTCCGCGGGCGCACGTGGGGACCGCGGTGGGAAGGCCGAGCAGCCGGGCGGGCTGGCAATGCCCCGAGCGGCGCCGCGTCCCGAGCGGCACCCTGTCCTGAGCGGCACCGCGTCCCGAGCGGTGCCCCGTCCCGAGCGGCGCCGCTCCGAGCCAGAGCCATCCCCACACGCAGGGCACCGCTCACTGCGCCGGGCTCCCTGGGCAGGCCGCAGGGCACAGCGAGCCGCTGTGTTTACCTCAGGCCTTACCCCTGCTCTCCAAGGCAGAATCACCCCCCAGCTATCTCCAAATTGCCCCCTGGCACTTGCTTTAATCTGTGTTTACTTCAGCTGTCTCTATTTTACCAAACATGGGCAGCGGGAGCAGAGAGAGGGGGAAGACTGTCTTCTCTGGCTGTTCCGTGGGGAGCTTTTGGATGCTCCTTCACTTTCTGACCTCTCCTTCCTCTGCTGCTCCGACTGCTTCACTCGGACTACTCGGAGCCCTGGGATTGTAAATCACATCTTGCTGGACCTGGCCCAGCAGAGCGGAGAGCCCGATCCAACCGGAGAGCCTTAGTCACGCCGTGGCTGGCAAAACTCCACCAGAGCCATCAGGAAGGCCAGGTCCTTGCTAGGCAAAGGGCAACGTGCTCAAGACAGCGCTGGGAAGTAACCCGCAGTGCGGGCAGAGCGTCCTGTGAGTGCCGGCCGGAGCTGCGGGACGAGCCCCTCCTGCCGCCCCGTCCCGCGAGGGTCTCCCTGCTGCCTGTGGGGGCTGAACACGCTCGGCACCCACGCAGGGCAGCACAGGGCTGCCCAACAGCACCCACTCCACTTGCCCGGCACCGACAGGCCCTTCTGCAGTGCAGCTCGCCCGGAGCACCGGGCACTGCCTCGGATGCGGCTCCGAGCTCCGCCGTGCGCAGAGCTGGGGCCCAAACGCACAAAAACCTGAAGGGAAGCAGGGAAAGAAACGAGCTGTTCGTCCCAGGCAGACCCGAACTGACACCCGAGCTTGGCTGCGCGCCCGGCCCGACGTGCAGACTGGCACCGGCCTGGCCAAACTCGCTGCTGCTTCTCAGATCAGGCGGATTTGGCTCGGTTATTTACCGAAACAACCCCCCAAAGGTGCATCCAGATGCACTCAGTAATTAAGGATGAGTTACGCAAGCATTTCAAAACGATAAGAACGTCTGCCTTTGCCAGTGCACGTGTTCTCTCACAAATGTGTACATCTGCTCCAGCCCAGCACGTTGTGCAATCATCTGCCACAGAAACTAAGGGCTGACTCGTAAAATTGCCTATCAACTTCAGCAAAGCACAGAGGAAAGTTCTGAGAGCAGAAAATCTGCAGGCTTTGCTGCTTAGAAATCTTCTTTCCATGGCAATCCCGAGGTTTTCCACAGAAACTATGTATTTATTGCACTGCGCGCGTCTACATTTTTCCCTTGCTCATGCCAACGAGCGGCTGCTCCAGAAAATCTCCAGCATGCTCCCATTTCCTCCCTTCCATGAAGCAGCCGGCCTGGCGAAGACACCAGACACACGTGGGCAGCAACGTGGGCCGGGAGCACGGCAGAGGCGCCGGGGCCCGCGCACCTTCTCCTTCCCCTTCGCCGCCTCGTGCCCTGCGCACCCGCGGGCGGGCGCCCAAGCCCCCAGAAACACTGCAGGGGGGTCACACGGAGGGCAGAAACCACAGAATCCCTAAGGCTGGAAGGGACCTCTGGGAACATCCAGTCCAACCCCCCTGCACACGCAGGGTCACCTAGAGCACGTGGCACAGGGCTGCATCCAAGCGGGTTTTAAAGATCT
>JAVCKT010096438.1:0-13085 GCA_032273925.1 Rhynchotus rufescens
CAGCTGGGAAGAGGGTGGGGAATGAAAAGAATTTGGAGAATTTCAGTTGCTTTATTTAGTGGACCAGTGAAGATGTAATTGATTATGATGTGCCCAAGTGTCTACTTGGCCCACAAGAATTTTACTGATTAACAGAAAAACGGAAAAACTGAAGCTGATGTAAAAGACGGAGGAGAAAACTTTTTTTATTTTTTTCTTAACTAGCTGCTTCTAAACTATTGCAGCCTTTCAAATAAGGTGACACTGCTGAAGTTACTTTAAGTATATCTGAAGTTTCTGTAACTGCAGTGATGGTCTGGGTGACTTGTCACCTCTTGAGAGATCCCTATTTTTCTGTATATAAGCTATTACAAATATCCAGAGTAGAAAGACCTCTCGTGGAATTTGCTCTAAGTGACCTCCAAATCCTACATTGGTTGTGTACAAAGGTAAGAAAAACCTGCAGTAAACATCAACTCAAAAGGCAACATCTCTGAGAAAGTGCTTGAGAGAATCACGAAGGTTTCTAGCACATTTTTGTCTGACCTTCAGCTAAAGGCCTCTTCTATTAACTGATTGTTTTCCTTCTCTGGTCCCTTGCCTGGAGTGGTTGCATAAGATGGCATGGACTTTGCTGCATAGCAATTGTATAAAACAAAAGTGAGTAGCATTGGAAACGATATTAAACTGCACATTCACATATGCAAATAATTATAAACTATCTGCTAACTAGTGTTATTATACTTGCTTAGCAGATTTTGCAGTCTAACGACAATTAAGTCAACTAAATATCTCTACTCTCTCTTTTTTTATTTGTATCATAGTTTTGACACTATGAATTTTTGAGCTCTTGGGTATCGGCATAAATTGTTTCATTTTAAGTATTATTCTTAAAAGATTAGCCTTCTGATTTCTGTTCCACCAATGAATCCTTTAATGACAGTGCACCCAACTCATGTCTGAAAGAAGACAAGTGTCATTTTAATATTTTTAGCAGAAGTGCTCAGGACAACGCTTCTTCTCCACAGGATCTGTCCATCTGCTCCCACTGTGACTGACGAAAACCTTGTGAAAAATCAGCTGAGCTTTCCAGGATAAGTCTGCTTCATAACTACAAGAATCTAGCACATGTTCCAAATGCCAAATTTTGTCAAGAATCCTAGCAATAAACACAGAGGACATAGCTACATTTCAAGATACACCAATTGCTGCCTCATGCACAAGTATATAGTGGTTTATGTAAGCACACAAAGCATGTCCAAATATCTGTAGTATGTATAGAATTATGTGAGTGGACAAAATTTACATATTCATATCAATACAGACATTAATATTGCGACTGAAAGTAGAGAATTTCCCAGAGATACACCCTACATTTCTTGGACTGTTTAATAGATGCCTTTAGACTTTGGGAATGGAAACATCTTTTAATTATCAGGAAATACCACTGTGGTTTAACATCAGCAACATATTTAGCTGAGGGTTTTTACATCTTCATGTACAGCTCGTGTCCCTTCCTAGCAATGGTAAACACAGGTTTACCAGGTTTTGTTTCCCTTGCATCCAGCCATCAGTATTACAAAGATGGGTATTTTGTAGCATTACAGCACAAATCATGATCAAAGGGAGTTTCTATCCCCTCAAGAGGGCCTCATTATGTTCTAATAAAACAAGACAGTTATGAATAGTCAGTAATCTGGCAGCAGGTTGAAGGAATCCAAAACCCATGAACTGACTAGCAATCATTCCAGAGATTCCCATAAAAAAAGCCAATCTCTATCAAAAGGTCAAAGAAACCTTCTGACACTCCATATCGTGTCACTCAAGTTAGAAGACCACAACATTTTAGAATCAAGTGGCTCTTCCATTTCTTCATTTGAAGTGGAGGATAACAAACGAAAATTGAGTTTACTGTGAGGCTGCATTACAACTATTGTAAAAGAAGGCAGTGTCCTCAAAATTCTCTGAATCATGAATATGTAGCCAGTCTTATTACTGGAAAATAATGAAAAACACAATAGAACCTGAAAGATAATGTGAATAGAATCACTCTCTTACTCTAGAGGAATCTTTCAAAAATATCTTCCCTCAGGAAATTTTATATAATTACAGATATATATAACATACACACACACCTACATGTATAAAGATTTTGTACACAGTGCAAGATGAAAAAAAATCTGATGTACGTTAGGTACATACGGGATTGGAAATAAGCAAGATAAGCAAGTTTGACAGAGTACTGAGTCAGTCTTAAAAGAATTCAGAGAACTGGACATGACGAAGTTCTGACCCTTCTTGAAAGTTCTCTCTAAATATCTTTAGTGGGTAAAATTATTCTGCAAGTATTAGATAAAGTGGGTTTCAGAATAATCATGGTTTACTTCTGTAGGAGCAGGAAGAGGAAAAGGATAGGAAAAGAATAAGATGGTGGATAGCATACTGCCGAATTTAGCAATTTCATAAAGAACTAGAGGAAGTTATGTGTTCTTTAAAATGCAGAAGTGTCTCAGATTGTAATACCTTTAGCAAGTTTATATCATATCTTTGTATCCTCATGATATAAAAACTGTGATATTTAATGACTTAGTTTGTAGATCAAAACTAATCGTATACATATCATGCCTTTCAAAAATCTCGAAACCTGCCTTCTACATGACTCAACTGATCTTTTTAGCCTTTTAAAATGTTTCTTTCTTGAGCAGCTAGGTCAGGTTGCCATCACTGTATGAAATTATAGAATATATACATTATAAAATGTAATAAAATATAAAATTATAAAATGTATGGTATTATGGTAACTACCATCACAAAAATAAATCCATGCTGTACCATATTAAATTGATTTATAGCACCAAATCAAGAAGTACCATTCAATATATCTGTAATTAAAATGGAGTAGAAATGTATTTTTCTCTCCTGAAAGACAAAAAAGTAGAGGATCTCATATTCTGTCTACAGCGTTTTAATTCCCTAATTAAAAAATATAGAGAGTTTTCACTTAATCACGAAATGGTACAAAGGAAAATAGACTTGATAACTTTGATAATGAGCTCTTCATTATTTATTGCTACCAGGCAAAACTACCATTACACTTCGAAAATTCTTCTGCTGTTGTAAGAGTAATAATTGAGCAACAGTTGAACTTAAAAAGCTATCCATCCAGGCATGAAATCATTGACTAGTGTCAGTGAGTTCCCTTCAGCCACCTGAGAGAAGAGCTAGATTTTGCCTCATTGTTGGAAGATGTTAGAATCCAGCCACAAAAACAGCTGCCCAGCCCTCCTTCCAACACTGAATTCAACTCAAGTGCTTGGTTCCCAGCACCACTAGAAGAGTCAGGTCTATAACCTGCAGTCTGAGTTCCAGGGTAAACTTTTCCATCCCCTCATTAAGGCTGCACTACAAAACAACTATTGCAAAATAATTATTTTCCTAGTCTATCTCCAAATATGGAAATAATAAGCTATGCTCACTTTCACAAAAGAGGTATATTTAAATTGTGTGCCCACACAAGAACACTTATATGTCAGAAAGGTCATACAGGGCTCTCATATTTCTCAAAAACATGTTGTTAACTCATCCCCTCTGATGTCCTGTATACACTGGAACGTTTACAATGGCGTTGCTTATGTTTACTCTCAGCAGGGGTAAAATAAACAGAACATTTATCAATCCCATATAAAAGCATGAAAAAAGGCTATGCTTCTTGTGCCACTCTCTGTTACCAAAAAGAGTGCTAAATAGGCAGACCTTTATCAGTTACTGCATAAGAATCCTGCTAGAGCAGCATTTGTAAGAATAAAACAACTTCTGCCCTTCTTCCCTCCCTCATGCTCTTACACGTGTCCCACTTTAAGACTGACTTTACTGGTGATTCTCCAATTGGAGTAATTCATATGAAAGCTTACACTAAACTGAGTATCATCATCCTTCCCTAACTGCAAAATAACTGCTGTACTTTTATCCCAGCCCTTAATTAATGAGAGATCCTTTGTCAGTGCTATCTCTGGGTGCCAACTCTTCTCTTGTTTCTCTAAACAGGCAATTAGGAACAAAGAATATCCCTCCACTCCCAAATAAACCCAAAGAAGAAAGCAGAAATGACGCACCAGTATGTACACTACACCTACGGTCACGGAAAATGCTGCCAATTTGGGGATCCAATTAAAGTAACCATCAACACAAAGTGCAGGGGCTGAAAGGAGGGTGAATTTAAGTACCTAGGTAGATGGGATCAGTGGAGTGGGGAGCCAATAGATTAATCAATTTTATGTAAGCAGAGGGGTCTTTTATGTATATTGGATATTTCATATTTAGAAATTAGAGACAGAAGTTTGTTGCTTGGACTATTAGAATCTTCGTTAAAATTCAAATAGATTTCTTAAAACAATGGTGAGAAAATGTATATAGCCATGCCTACTCTGTAAATAAATTTAGTTTCCGTGAATGTCAATCTAACACTTCACAAAATGAAACAATAGAATAATATTTTGTGAACTTTGCACATTTATTCCTCTACAATAATTACCACCGTAATTCCTAAACAGATCTCACAAAGATGTCTGGTTTGAAAAATGACACTGTTAACTCACATGCTATTTTGATGTAGTTTGATTTAGCCTTTGGCAGTTCAAAGAAAATAGGAAAAGCATTGCCCTTCTGAAAAGTGAAGTCACTTAGAGTTTTTTTGTGATATATTTTTTAGACATTGATTAACAGTATCTTGCAGATATTTTGAATCCCTAATCAAGTCTTTTATAAATGCTACCATTTTCTCAATGATACATGAATCGGTGACCTAGAACAGGCTTCCAGCATGCTAAGGGGCCTCCACAAGCCCACCTATCCTCGTCCTTCCTCCCTCAGAAGGAGCTTGTGGGTGGCTTCCCCCACAGCTGATGTTTATACAGAGACTTCATAAACCGCAGCAACTGCTGCCTGTGTGGGGCCAAGTTGACCACATCCATCTTTGGTATGAGGAGGGAGGAGAGATCTTTCTAATTTTGGTGCATGCTAAGAATCTTCAGCAAAATCTCTCTTTTAAGGGACGTATCCTTGCTTCCTCCAGACTCTCAACATTCACTACCTAAATCAATCAATGCCAAGTGGGCCTTACACTTGTAAGGCCTTTCTTAAAAAGTTAATCCATTCTTTACTTGCTCTTGAACTCTTTCTTCATTCAATTGCATTTCTATGAAATAACATTTCATACTTTTCATGTCAATAAAACATTAGACTAAATAGCTATCCATCTTTTCATCAAGATAGGACTAACATAAATTGAAGGAGGGATATGCCTAAGTTTAGATATAGCCAAATACAGCATTTTGAGGCAAAATAGAGCAAACCGAATAATACCATTACCAAAACTGGAACTGATATGATCAATAAACGATGAAGAAACTAATCATGTTCTTGATAGACATATAACAGAGAAAATAGACAAGGGAAGAATAACAGACAGAAGAATAACAGAATATAGATATCCATTGTTTCAGTTCCCAAATGATCCCAATACTGAAGCTTTTTGTTGCTCTTCAACTTCCACTAGCAGGTCTGAATTGACCACTCATTCCTAGGACAGCAAAGTTCAGTTTTGCTCACACTCCTGAAGGCCCCAGGCCATAACTTGCAAAAGGAACAATGGAAAATTTCCTCTGAACCAGCTTTTTCACAAATATGTATGAAATAAAGACTCCTGGATTTTTTCCAATTTGTGATAATTATATAATACTGAATAAAAAGATGTATGAGTTTTGTCTGAAGAAAAGAAATAGAGAGGGGGAGGAAATAAAATAACTATTCAAATAAACACTGATATGTTTGGGGGGAAGGGGAAGGATCTAGCCTATTCTCTTAATTATGGTGAAGATTAAAAACATTGATAGGATTAAATTACAAGGAACAATATATTAATAAAACCATATTAATGATAAGGATAATGATAATGATAAGCTGACTTTGGACTACATTTCCTAGGGAAGTTGTGGCATTTCCAGTACTGGAGGCTGCTACAACTAAGTTGTACAGGTGTCTGTCAGCATCCACTGAATATAATTGATCTTGCTTTGCTATAGACTTTGCTATAGATCTCCTCACTGCCTTTGCAGTAATATTACGATCTAACCACCTGAAATTCTGGCTATGTTGAATTCTTTTTTCTTTTTTTATCTTCTTTTTTTTTTTTTTTTTTGCCATTATGACCCTAGTTTTGAAAAATTAGAGTCATAATTAGCCTGTTTGAAAAGCAAGCAAGGAAATACAATCTTTGCTCACACACCAATCCAGACAGGAGTGGTGAGTAGGCTTTTGCATGCCTGCGCTCAGCCTGCACTGTACAATTTAAAAGGGTGTGACTTTTGCTTAGTAATGTTGTGAGTCTAAGTCATGCAAGAAGTACTGAACATGCAGGCTAACTTATGGTACTAGTGTAAAGTTGTACCCAGATGCATCGACATGGAGATTCTCCACATTTCCTCTCCAACATATTCAAAGAACTTGGACCACCTGGATTTCTAAAAGAGGCCAAGAGGAGATACAACAACAGAACAGGCACAAAACAAAGATGTGTGTAACTCACCAAATAAGCACAGAAGCAGTCCTGTCCTACATTTGATGAACCACAACCTGCTTCTGAACTCCGCCTTAGGAGCCTAACTTCTACTCAGAGCCCAAAAAGAAGAAAAGCTCAGCAAAGGGAATCCAATAACATGCCACAGTCACAGAAAGAGAAGTCCTTTAGGTCAGCATGATGAGAAAGGCCAATGTATTCACATATGACCTGAGTTTTCCAGGTGCTGACAAGTTCTACAGTGCAGTGATGGTCTTCTTCCACCAAAATAGCCATCAAATCTTGCCCTGTGATTCTTCTTCTTACTTTTTTTTTTTTTTTTTAAGCAAAGGAGATGACCCTGCTTCTCCTCTGTTTCCTTTGAAGGAGAATCAAAATATGGAGTGCACTGCAAGATAAATTGCACTTCTCTCACTTACAAAGCTGAGCGAACATTGGTTCTCTGTACTTCAAATGTCAAAAGTAATCATGACGTTAAGGAAAAACCTATGAAAACCAAACTGGTCTACAAAATACGTAATTAAGGTACATTGTGTGTGTGTGCATGTAGAATGAAACATGAAAAAAAGTCCCGATGACTTTATGACATGAAAGAGAGGCCCTACAGATCACGATTCGCCAGGATACTTTTGCCTTTTCTCCTATTTCTCTTACCATGATGCTGTGTGGTCTTCATTGTGAAATACCATTTCAAAACACTGTTAATGTGGGAAATAATGAAAGATCTTTCATCAGAGGTGTTTGTGGTTTATGAGAAATACCTTCAGATCTGCTATTTTGCAAGCATGATTGGAAAACAAACGGTATATTGTGCATGGGGCTGGATTACAAATATGAAGTCTGAAACATGGTTCTATAACTTTAAACCATTGAATATACTGCTGTTCTACATAACTGTCATTTACATCCCTTGGAGATTACTAACAACTTCACAAAAAAGGGCATATCACAAATTCTTGTAGATGAGAAAACTGACTCAGAGAAGAAAAGTAAATAGGCCAGAATCAAGCTGTGGGCCTGAACTGAACCCAAGAAAAGCATCTTGACTTTCTGAGTCTCTTCGCCTTAGCTGCTGGACTGTATTGAGATAGCAGTCCTCTTTCAGCGGACTTCAGAAATACAGCAATTTTTAAATTATCCATTTCAACCAAGATTCTTGAAGAATACAAAGAATCTTTAGCAACAAGAAGGGCACAAACAGTTCAAGTTAATACTACTATACTTTTTAATTAAAATAATGCTAAAAAAAAAAAGAGCTGAAGAGCTGAATTGATTATGAATTTCATTCACAAAATGTAGTAGTTCAGCTGGCAATAGGATCCTGCGAAGTCTTCCTCTTCCTCTGGAATATAAGCATTAGCAGGATGGCAACATGCCTACTCACTCTCTGATTGTTTATACAGAACAAAAAACAATTTTCCTACCTGCAAAGACAGGATATTCGAGGCAACTAAATGCTGAAGGAGATATTTGAACTTAAGCCACGTTAAATCGGAAAAAAAATGGAGGACAAATGAGAAACTATGTCATGAAGAAGCTTGTTGCCAACTAACTTATCCAAGAAGATTTTCATCCACATGTTAGATTCAGACACTAAAAATGAACTTTATGGACTTTGTCTTAGAAAAGAGTAAAAAAGATATCTTTTGCAAAAACTCAAAATGCTATAATATGCTGCATAGACTGATATGCAAGGACCAGATGCTAGCTTGTTCCAATCCATAAAGCCTTAGGGTAAAAGGATAAACTATCAGATTTTAAGATTATATATTGAAACTCTTGCTTTTAACAAGTAATATGTTTGCATGGAAGCAATTTCATTCACTTAAACGAAGTACATGTAAGTTAATAATATTGGGCTCATATTAAGAGACTAAAAATATGCTCCTGCAGAATGTGGAAACAACTTGGATTAATTTTTATAAGATAAGGAAATCTATCTAAAAAAATACCTCCTGCTTCTTTTAATATGCTATTTTGACTCCTTTATACTCTCTTGATGCTTTTTTTTCCCTTTTTTCCTTCAGTTAACTTATGCCTGCTGCAGGGAAAAATGATATTGTAACTTATTTTCAGGTCACTATGAACAAAGGAGATATTATAGGCAAACAGGAGAAATCAATTGTCCTTCTTAATTAAGCCACAGTGGAAATAACTCACTTTGTGCCTGGTACCTTTTGGGGGAATATTATAAGCCTTATTTTTAGCGCAATAAATCGGGCAGTGTTGTGTCCATAAGCAATAATTAAAAGTGAAATCCACAATAGGAAAGAACTCCTTGTGTATTTTATCAGCTATTAGGATTAAATGAAAATGAATTTTTAACAGGAACACCAATCTCAATTTTCTTGTCTACATCCCTTCTCAAAGTGATAGGAATGAATTCAGCCTGTGGCAGTTTAAAAAGACACTAAATTTCAACTGTATAAGCAATTAAGAAATTCAACTTGAAAAAAGTATGCTACTTGTAAGCTGTATTTTCATTTCATAAAGCTAATATTGAAAAAATGTTTTTAAATATCTATTTTGATTGTCTCATGATGTGTTCTTATATCATTTAAAGAAATAAAAATGCTTTAGGGCAAGGGAAAAGCTTCATCATCTATTAACCACAAAGCTTCTAAAGTTTTGTATTTCAAGGGAAAATAAAAATTTCAGGAAAGTCTTGTCTTTTCTAAACCACTTAAATATTATCATTTGAATGACCATGAAATATCACAAGTCTGAAAATGCACTTGTAATTAATGAGGAAGAACAAAGGAGAGCAACATTGTTTATTATCAGACAAAACAAAATGCAAAAGACACCAAAGGGAGATACTTTCTGCTGTTTCAATTTACTTTGTATTAAAAAAAAAAAAGAATAGGCATTGGAAGTGAAGCAGAAAAATTTCAGAACATATAGTTTGATCAGTACATTATGCTAATCACTCATCCTCATTTGTCTCATCGTATTTTATCTTTCATGATTACAAATAAAGGAAGCTTTTGAAACCAAATAGGAAGTTACATAAACTATATCATTATAGCAAGGAATTTCTAACATTTAGTTCATGAATAAAGCATCAAATAAATATTTCCCTTTTTTCTATATTGAAATGAAAAATAATCTAAATGTCTTGTGCTTTTTTTCCTCTTTAAAGATTACTAAATTACTCATTAATATTACTGAAGCCCCTAATATGGATGCTGGAATCTTTGCTGAGAAACTAGTAGAGAAAGTTCCATCTTAAATAATTTTTCTATATGCATATAAACAACTCTTGAATTAGAAGAATAACACAAAAACTATTTCCATGGGTATTTTAGTTTGCTGTTAGGCAAGCTCAGCCTACTTTTGTATTCATTTCCTATTCACTTAGAAACATTCAGGTGACTCAGACAAGACAAGCTTCTTTGCACTTCTATACCTCTCTGCAGCATACAAAGGATAGAAAATGCAGTGGACCAAGTGCAATTTCTTCCAGTACCTCTACTAAACTACCATGCAATACAGGACAGGGCAAGAAGAAAAAGAAGGCAATGGATGTTCTTCTGGAATTCTTTAATGTCATATTATCCATTGCAAAGAAAGGCAATTGGGCACAAATAGGAGTTGTTCAGATTTACTTCAGCTACAGAGCCACTACAACAACACAGCAAGAAGCAGAGACTTGTCACTCACTCCCAAGAGCTCCACTCTCTTGGTCTACAAAGAAGTGGGGCTTCAATTAATATTTCAAATATCCACATTGGTGGTAGCATATGCTCATGAGTAAAATCAAAGGTAAGTTTTCCTCTGAAGATCTGAAGATCCTATCTTTGGAAGCAACTAAATAAGCCAGGCAAGAATCTGAACATGCATTTTGCAGCCCAAACCAAGCAGAAGCATGTTGCTGTTTTATGTCAACAGTTAGTGCAGCTGGTGGACACTATTCTCAGGCAGAGATGTTCAGGTATAGAACCAGCCCTTACAAAGCTGTTGCACAAGTTCACACCAGCCCTCTTAAATAAGTACTGCTGAACATTCTTATTCAGGAAGTATTTTCCTGTCTTAAATTAGAAGTTTCCTGATCCATAATGAAAATGTAAAAGGAGAAAAAGGGGGAAAGAGAAGAGAAAAAAAAAAAATCCAATTACTTTGCATAGGATAGGGCTGCTGCTTTTAAAAACTCCAGAGTCCTGATACAAAGGCATTTGATGACTCAGTCATGGTTTTGAGGTCTTCTTTGCAACCAAGGCTGTGCATGCTCACACAATTACACACATGAATGTGATAAAATATAATTTAATCTAAAATCTCCACTCAGTCATTAAATCTTTCAGCAGCTTAATATATTCAGGAATGATGCTGTGGGCTAAGCCAATGCAGCCAAGAAACAAAGCATTAGACCTATTATAACATTCTGTGAATTTTTTTCAACTGTAAATTGTTACTTCTTCCTGAGAGATATAGAGAGCTTGTGATTTTTTTCATGTGTCTCCAAAGCAAAATTCTGACCAATCCTAATAACTTCACACAGATCAAATGTTCAGTATCAGGTACTCCAGTGGCAGTTCAGAATTGCATCATACAAGAAATTTTTGCAAGAATCAATTATGTTAGTAAAGATGATAGAGACCTGCTTGTGGACACACAGCAAAGAAGGGAAATCCTATGTGCAAACTGTTAGGTTTATTTAGAGTAAGTATTTATATACTCACTTTATATGTATAGAAGAGAGCACTATGTTCATTATTTCAAAAGATTATATGGCACTTAAATAATCATGGTTGACTTAAGTAATCATATCCTCCCCTCCCCCTCAGTTGTTCAATTCTTTGCTGTAACAGCTCAAGCAACTAATGCAATGTATCTTTCAGAGTAAATCAGAAAAGAAAGAAAAAAAAGGAAAAAAAAATAACCTATCCCCTTAAAATCTCAGGATGCAATGTTTGAAGTGTGTTTAACTTGAGTTACTTCAGAATTTGAACGACAGACTTTTAGAGTTATGTCACTGACAAAAGTTGTAGGCGTTACAAATAAGTAAGCTGGCACAGGAGATTCTTCAAATGAGAATTAACATATTAATCAGTTGTACAAGTAATTTATTGTTTATTAAAACACCTTGTGATCAGCTATAAGACTTTTATGATTCACTATATGAACTTTAATAGAAAGGGTGATGAAAAGTCAGCATAACTTTGCTCTTTTAAATTATGTGCTTACTCAAAAGTAATTACAAAGGGTATTTCAGCTAGTGTGGATATGCAGAATATGCTAAATTTCTAACCCTACAAATTTTACCACCATTCCTCTGGAATTGCAGATCCGATTCCCCTCCCTCAGAGAAAAAGCAGAGAGAGACCAGTTCATAAGAATAATGTAACCACATCTAACTACATGGCATGCTGATTAATGTTATAATCTTATTCCCTAAATTGTTGTTATTTCATAATGTAATACACTGCATAAATTTGGAGGCTCTGACAATGACACATAAGTCTTGTTCCAAGACACACATTATTTTCAGGAAGTGTTCAAAAGGTCAAAACTTCTTCCCAAATCCTCCCAATTAGCGATTTTTTTTTTGTGTGTGTGAGCAGAAATAATGATTCTGCAGGGTGGGGAACTTGTTAATTTACTTCACAATGATTAAATTCTGTCATCAAAAAATAAAAAATCCACCTCCAAATTCCTTTTACTATGAAGGGCTTTAATCTAAATTCTTTGTTTTCTCCCTTCATAATTATTCTCCTTACTAACTTGCTTTAAACATGAATAATATAATACAATAACGTAAAAACATCCCCTCTGGTCAGAAATTTACCTCGTTTCCAGCATAGACAGCTACGCAGAGCAATTATAATACCAAGGTAATTATATATAGAATCATGTGAACTCTGACAATGCACTGAATGGTATTCCCCTGGAGGTTACAGATTAAGGAAATCAAAGAAATTCTTAGAACAAAAAGTTTCTTTTGGTACCTGCAACCTCCTTCCTCTGTGCAAGAATATTCTCTTTTAAAAACCTATAAATGTCAAAGCATTTTGTAAAAATAGTATGTGTAAGCTCCATAGTACACTGCAAACCTAGCAGAAGAGAGAGGAGCAAAAAAAAAAAACCCACCAAACCCTCATTTAGTCCAAAGTTGTATTTTTCTTCCTCACATGCACAGTCCTAAGTATTTTCCAATGAAACAGGTCTGGATAGCTGCCAAGATAAAATACAGCTTTGGAATCCCAAAAAAAGCAACTTTTTGTGTCCAGTTTTCAAAATGTTGTCCTTCATTCTAAGCTCCATTGGGTCTTTGTTAAAGGTCCTGGCTAAAGGAGACTGGTCACTGGTCAGCAAAAGAAAGTCAATAGCACTACTGAGAAAAAGTTTCACAACATACTAAAGAAAAAGGCAAAGTTTGTCCTTTCAATATATCAAGTTTTTCTTACAAACAACATCCATTGGAAAAGTGCTGCTTATTAGAGAGGGAAAGGGAAAAGGGGACAGGAAAGGAAAGGAAAGGAAAGGAAAGGAAAGGAAAGGAAAGGAAAGGAAAGGAAAGGAAAGGAAAGGA
>JAVCKT010096439.1:0-13083 GCA_032273925.1 Rhynchotus rufescens
CTCCAGCAGCTCCACATCCCTCTTGTACTGGGGAGCCCAGAACTGGACACAGTACTCCAGATGTGGCCTCACCAGGAAGGTATTAAATATATCTATCATTATGCTTATATTAGTAAGTCATTGTATGCCTAATTGTAAGTCATGCTGAAGTGATATAAATTTGAAAAATGGCCTACAATGCATATACATTTTTCTTGTAATGATCATTTTTCCTTCAAAGTAATCTTGAATTTTACAAAAGCTCAAACACTATCTTCCCCCTTTGTCCTTATATTTCTTCTGTAAGAACATCTTAGTTTAATTTTTTATTTAAGATTATTTTTATACTATTTACTAATATTAACATATTTGAGTAACAGGCACAGAGACAGAGTATGCCTTTCTGAAGGACAGACATAAACTAAACTGCTGTGTATGAGATGGATAAAGGAATACGCACGGGCTTAAAAGGACTCAACAGAGCATCAGTCCCTTTCAGAGAGAAAAAAAAGGAATCAGCAATTGATCTTACAGTTCTCAGAAGCATAGTAGGGATGGTACATAATGCCATGAACGTCCAAATTTATAAATATCTGATCAACTGAATGACAATTCTATGAATGCTACCTTCAAGGAAAGTTGGAGTTGTTAAGGCTCATGGTAGCCTTTAATGACCTACATCTGATGCATCTGAAAATTAAGTGTAAAGCACTTCTGAGGAGGTTGGTGCTCGTCACAGCAGGCGGTTTTCACTGCCCTCAAAATACAACTAGAATAACTTCTGACCTCAGTACTTTCTCCTTTTTTTACTGTGGAGGATATTGGAGCCCAATTTGACAGAAATAATAAGCTAATCCCTCTCCACCCTTTCTTCAACCTCCTTCCTTTCTTCCTTCCAAAAATCCCACTAATTTAAAAATAAAAATAAGAATAAAAATAACAGTAAAAATAAAAATTAATAGAAATAAAAATAAAATGAAGAAGGAGAAAAGCAAAGTAAAAAATAAACAAAACAACTTTGTTACCTGGACTTATAGGGGAAATGAAGACAAAACTTCATCCTAGTTCAGATTAAAGAAACATCTTTAGTTTGGCTTGGTCGGCATATCTGGATTCACAGCAGAAAAACATCTTCCAATAAAGAGAAGGAAATCCTGTCCGGGTTCTCCCTTTCTGGGCCATTACTCGTTTAAAGGTGAGCTCAGATGGAAATAATCAGAAACTGATTTTAAAAATTAATGGCTGAAAAGGCAAATAAGCAAAAAAAAAAAATCTAAATATGGGATTTGTATTAGCATAGAAAAAAAAAGCTGCAGGATACAAGAGGAAGAGACAATTGTTCTAATCCTATTAAGAACCTGATTAATACAATTAAATTTCAATAAGGTTATTAAAGCTGCTTTACTCAAAGCCACTTCTCCCTGTGGTGCCTCCCTTTGGCATCCTACTTATGACATTCAGCTTTGCACAGGTAGTTTTTCTGTCCCACTTAGTCCATCAGGAATTAGACTCTTCAGTAATTTTCATAATTTGGTTCTAAATGGCACAAAGATGCAGAACAAGGGTATACATGGGACATTTCACATGACGTGACTTCTTCACTTATGGGGAAAAAGTATCTTTTGGTGAATTGCAAAGCAAATGGAGGAATCACTACCAATGAAGGCTAAACTGGACTTGTGTTTTGGTGTTCCAAGAAACATTGGGAATTTTTTGATTCTTGTTCAGAAAAAGATGGGTTGTGTGTCCATCTACTAGGAAGAGGAATGAGGATTTGTTTAGAATGAAAAAATAAACTTTGATAATCTAGATTAGTGCCATGCGCCATGGCTGTCCAGGAACTGGTATTAGTGGAAGTGTACAGGTTAGTGGGTTAACATCTGCTTTTTTCAGTGAAACTCTTGGAAAGGCATTGGGAAAAAATAGATTATCTTCTAACATTATCTGCAAAAAACATTCCACCTCCACTGAAAACATTTCTAATTCAATTTGGCACTCTGGGTGCTACATGGTAAGGAAATATTGACTTGGCATTTATTTTATATCAGTGTACAGATGACTGGAAGCTCCTGAATCACACACTGTTGTCTACTTTAAATGGGATTGAAAGGTGAAACATATTCATTTTCACTGTACCACCCTTAAATTTTCCCTGAATGTGAGATAAATATCTGAAGAACTTCACTGAATAAACAACAACAACAACAAACAGGAAATTGCACTGATTGTAAACATCTGGAAAATGCTTAAGTCATGAAATGATATATATCAAAGAACTTCCTTCTTTCCTAAGTGCTTCAGAGAGACACATTTTGCCATTGATTCACCATGTTCATTCTTCAGTGTGAAGCAGATTTCAGTGTAAAAGCACAGGGGAAGGCAGCTTTTCACCCTGAAAAGCAATTTTCTATATGGCTGGGGATAAAAAAAAAAAAAAAAAAAGAAAAAGAAAAAAAAGAAAAAAAAAAAGGAGAAATAGACCCCTGTATAACTTCAGCCCAAGAGACCTCACAGATCTGGGAATAAAAAAAAACATTAAATGAGTCACTGATGCGCTCTGATGGAGAAATCTATACAGAGGAAAAAAAGAGTAAAGGAAAAGGGGAAAAAAAAAAAAGCTTCAGAAAGCTTCAGTGGGAGCTTGTCTTGATGTCAAGAGTAGCATCTGCTGCTGTGCAAACAGGACAAGGATTACAAGAGCTCCTGGGTACCGGATGCTCACCAGCTGAGGTCAGGAAGACATCTTACCCATAGGGCAAACTCTGATCATGGATGGGTACACGTGAATCTCACTGGATTTTTATGCATTGGTCTAGAAAAAAAAAAAAAAAAAAGACTGAAAAGACTGAATAAATTTGCTCATTTTAGGCAACCTAAAAGTGCTGACAGCTGAGCAGAGGCAGAGTGTGTTATTACAAATGAAGAGTTACTACTTGCTAGTCAACCATCTTCCTCTGTCCTGGAGGTGACAGAGATGGTGAAACTTTTTAAGAAAAAATCTTGATTTATTGCAGCAACAGCAATGCAAAAACTGCATAAATCACCATTTGTGAACTGCAATGATTTAGCATTTGGGGAAGAATGTTATCCCTGACACTGCTTTAAACTGACCATGTATTTGTGTCAACAACTGAATGATGCTTTCACAATGGTATTATTTTAGGAATTTCAATCAGAACCTCCAAGTTTCTATAGTACAAGTGACAAGATAGTGTCCCATGTCACTGTCCTGTTCTTTCTGCATATGCTGCATTCATACAAAAGTGGTATGACAGAGATGCCTCTTTCTTCTTTCTTTTCTACTGTAAAAAAGTCTCGAGGTGGCTTGCTTTGTATGTTGGCAAATGAGTTTGGAGGGGACCATCCACACTTATAAAAAAGTTTGTTAGACAAGATCCACTAGCAGATTGAAGACTTAGAAAATTTTGGAAGAAAATATGGTCAAGGGAGATGGATTAATTGCCAAAAAGGTTAAGAAAAGGAGGGAAAAAGGAAAAAAAGGGAGTAGGTAGGGAATATCTAATGATATGCAGAAAAAAAAAAGAGAAAATTCTCAAAAAACTGTTTGATCAGTTGATCAGGCTAGTAGGCAGAAAAGAAGAATAATTTTCATAGGAATTATCTAAAATTTTCATCTTCATCTCTGAAATACAAGGACAGAGTCCAAACAAACTATTTCAAGTGGAATAGAATTTTACCAGCTTAAATATTTGCACACTGCTGAATCATTTCCTGCTAGAGGTGTCCTAGGGTCCTGCAAGAACAAGGGTTGATGTGCAATAAAGTCCTAAATTGGCTGTAGAAAAGAAAAAAAAAAGAAATGAAAAAAAAAAAAGAAAGAAAAACTAAAAAAAACCCCAAAACAAACATCAAAAAAAGGAGAATCCAAGCATAGAGAGATATATGTTTCCTTTTCACCTTCTGCAGATGAGTTCTCCTTTCATTGCCCTCCAAGGGTAGATGAGGAATGACACTTTCTTGTTATACAAAGTATTATGAAGCTTCAGTTACCAGGCAAAGTTTTGCCCTATAAGTTTTTGTTTGTTTCTCACCGAAGAGCTACCCATGGGTGGCTACACGGTGGTCGATGCTTTATCCACCTCTGCAGGCAAAGCATGTACACCAGAACTTTATGATCTGCTTAAGAACGTTCATTCAACAACCTCCATCTCTTGTTCAATCCTAATTAGCTTTTGGATGGTAAAATGCAAGGCAGGCTAGAGTAAAGCAATAAACCAATACCCATGCTCTCTGTCACTGTAGGCAATGCTGCTGAAGGAGACTGACAATATTTGTTGCAGAAGTAATCTAATTCTGAGTAGCCACTGAATGTATATGGTAATGGTTATAGATGCAGTAGGCTGCTGGGCATAACAGCATTTGCTGGGCAGCAGAGGCTGCAGACACTTCACTTCAGCTCTGTTCAGCAAGGCAACTGTTTGAGAGTAAGAAAGAGGTTCCTCACCTGGTCCAGAAGATGCTGTGTCATAGTGTGGGACATGTTCTGCTCTCCTTATTCTAGTTTATTTCTGCTATAATTCCATCAGGGCCCCTCCACATCCATGACACCGACAATAAGAGCAAAGTCTGATTTCATTGCTCTTCTGATGAATGCTTGAAAGTACATCAAGTAATATATGTAGAATGTGAACTATTGGCCTGATCCATCAGACTTTACTTCTCATGGTCTTCTGCTGCTCTATGTGGTTCTGTGGGGAAACTGTTCCCTCTCTAGGGAAATTTTTCTTTGTCTCCCAGTGCACAGATCAACCTGCTGACTGGTCTTTGTCCGGCTGCTCTCATTTCTAAAATACTGGACTTTCAGGTCTTACTTTATTGCATGCTTCTGCTACTCTGCTCTGCTTAAACCCTCTTTAAGCACAAGACCTACAATTTAATGTCCTCCCTGGAAACATGTTCAGTCTATATGCAAGCAGTACCTATATATGGCATGTTCTCTCTTTCTAAAATGAATTTCCAGGTTCGCACAGAAATATGTCATCACTCTTCTTTCCTCCAGCATATTCATTCAAAAAAAAAAAAAAACCAAAAAAAACCACACCATGAATTCTGGTTTGCCATTTCTGTGGCCTCACAGACAAGTAATGAGCATCACCTAAGAGAGTGTTATGATAGAAAAATTTGTTTCCGTATGACACTTGGGATTGCTTTATATCAGTCCTTAGGGGTCAGAGTAAACACTTCAGCCATCTCTTCGTGTTGTCTCTATCCTTTTTTTGTAGCCTTGAAAATGAAAGACTTACGCATCAAGTTAAGAAGTCCTGTGCAGCTGTGAAAAACTGCATCAGTTGTATAATGAGGATGCAACATCCTTCTTGACAAAGCTAAAACTACTTCAACATCTGTGAGCCACACAAAGGTCCTTTCCATTTTTAAACACGTCCTCCCAAAATAAAGAACAAAATAAAATCCACCCAGTAAAGGAAATCTCAAATAGAAGACAAAATCCATTTCTGAAACTGATTTTCAAGAATAAAATGGAGATATAATGAGACTCACAGCACAATTGCCAGAGCTGGTGATTTGAACTGATGTATTTACATTGCTGTGGGCTCAGAGTCCAGTTTTCTTAGAAAATTTTCCATGTATATTTATGTGTCCTTGAGGGGATTTTTGTATTATCAGAGACCCTTAAAGTGGTCAAGAAAGAGCAAGCATGGGCTGCTCTACAAGGAAAGGCAAGCGAGGAGGGTGACATCAAGGTGACTGGGGCAGTGCCAACCTCAACAAGGCCACAGCATCCAGGCAAGAAGAGCAGAGCAGCTCTGGTGACACTAACAGGTTTATCCATTGAGTAAAGTACTGATCATGGTCCAGGACTCAGAATTTAAAAGAGTCTGTGAAAGTCCAACGCAAGGATTATCTATTACTCTTCAAGGACAGCACATTGCTACCCTTCCAGATCCCTATGCACCTCATGTTCAATCGCTGTTTGGCTCAGTGACTTCATCTGGGGCCCCACACAGTGTATACACTATTATTTTCCTGACTGCTCTTTGTGCAAATAGCTTGAAGAGCAAAGGATAATTGCAAACTAAATTCAGGATGCCCAAGAATCAGGTAGAAAATGTTTGGATAAGGCAAAATAATCTGCAGAGTTTGTACTCAGCACCTGCTCAAACCAAAGCTAACAGTAAATACAGAGTCTCATTACCTCTGGCAAATAAAATCAGTGATTTTTGGTCTCTATAGAAGGAACTGTCCTAACAGGATACTGTCCTAACAGGAACTATTCACTTTGTGTGTATGTGTGCATGTGTGTGTGTGGAGAAGGGCAGGAGAGAGAAAGAGGAAAGGGATTCATAATTCATGGCTGTAAAATTTTCTGATGAGGTAACGATGGTTTGTGATATAAAATGAACATGCCCCATTTATGCTGTATATTGGAGTGTGATTTGACAGGCAAGAGTAAAAGCAATTACACCAATACCATTCCTGAAATATGTTTCTCAAGATACTCCTATGGATATTCAGTCCTGGAGACTCTAAACTCTCCCCAGAAAGCACTTCACATGCCTTATCATTAGACAGATTTTCTTCATACCTACCCAGATTCTTTCTTGCTGCAGTTTAAGCCCATTACTTCTTGTTCCCTCTATCCGTGATAAATTAAGAGCAACACTTATTCTTTCTCTTTTGCAGGAGACTTTTATGTGCCTGAAGACCGTTATCATCCCCCTCTGTCTTCTTTCCTTTAGCCTAAGTCACTCCCATTGCTCTAATCTCTGCTTTGCAGTCAGGTTTGCAGACCCTTACATCATTCCTTAGGCTGCTCTCCCGTAGGCTCTCTAGCTGGCCCCACATCTTCAAATTAGTACCCAACACCAGATAGCATATCTATGTGAGGCCTTTAACAGCACTAAGAAAGTGGAAGGATTATTACACTGTGAGATCACTTCTATAATCTGTCAATAAAAAGTTTTCCATCAATTTTGGGAGAATTTATCCTGTTTGATTCTTACACACACATACACACACATAAACCCCATCAACAAAAGAAACTTTTCTCATAGCACAATGATACGCTGGCAGGATCTAACTTCATCACTGCTGCAATCAGACCTTACCCCCAAATATTATTTTTCCCCTACAGTGGTTTTCATTTCTGCTATGGAAGTGGTCTCTATAGACAATTTCTATAGGCATCTACAAAGTGTTTTGAGATTTTAGGGGAAGAAATAGAAAACCAGAAATTATATCTCAGAATATATATCTCAGAAATTATATCTCAGAAATAGATAACCAGAAGATAAATATGCACACAATTTAATAAGTGTTTAAGTGATTGCAATTTAATGCATTAGAATCTGGCTTTTATATACATATTTATATATAATTATTTTTTCCCCTGCAGTTCCCCTGCTCTTATATACATACTTATATACATATTTACTTATTTTTCCCCTCCAGAAACATCACCATTTGTTAACATCTGCAAAAGAAATTACTTAATCCATTGAACTTTTTATGAAAGGAAGGAATTAAAAAAGTAAAAATACACATTATTTCTCAAGAAATATTGTAATGATTTAAACAAAAAAGCCCCATAAATATAATAAACAAAGGGTGCTGCTTGTTGGCACTGTGAGTAATTTCTATTCCTAGAAACTGGCCTATTAAGAGGAAAAAATAGGAATCAGAATACATTCCATGCATTACATTATTGGACTGTGGACAGGATACCACTGAGCTGATTCAAACAAGAAGCAAGCAGATTGCAACCCTGAATATGTTTTACATCCATGGTTGGTACAGTTCCATGCCCATCCTTATTAGCAGAAAAGCTGAGGGGAGAAAAAAAAAAAGGAAACCACCCAAGTCTGGTGCTGAAATAAAAATAATTAAAAGGAAATTCTGTCTTACTGAAGGTTTCTTACATCCTTCTTTAAATTATTTGTGTTCAGACTTATCTTATCGAACCTCAGATGTCTAATTGAGACATCTTAAAATAGGAATTAAAAATAGAAATAGGAAGCCAGCTGTTCTACGCTCCCTACAGAGGCAACAGAGGGAAGCAGTTCTAGACAATGGCCCACATGACACCAAAATCATCCTGAGGATGAATTGAAATGACCTAGCTTATAGGATTTAAAAACAAAAGCAAGGAGGGCTCTATTGGTTTTCTGAATCCTGAGATATATGCTTTGCATGCTTTCTCATTGTTAAGGGAGAAGGAGGCCAAGAAGGTATATAGTTATACAAATATAACAAAATCATATTCCTTTTAGATCAAATAAAGTGGAGCTTAATAAAAAAAAATGATCATGACATTCTTGATGGCAATGGTGATAGCTGAAATAGTTATTATTATAACCGTATATTTTTAAATATTCAAAAATATGGCCTTTATCTTTTAAACACAGAATTGGTGAAAGGGTCTGAGAAACCTAGAGAGACTATCAGGAGAATTTCAGATTCCTCTGCTTAGAAAAAATAAAAAAAATACCTGTCTGTTCATGAATTCTTCACAATTCTATTAAATCAGTAAATATGACCCAGATAGTGATAGATCTCCAATTCTACTCAGATTAAGAGAAATGAGAAATGTTCCTTTAGTATCAGTGAATGCCCTAAGTTACGATACCCTTGCAGATTATTTCCTTTTCTATAAACTTTTTTTTTTTAATGTTTCAGGAAAAGAAAAATATCCACCAGAGCTGACCATAAAGAGTAAAGATAAATATGAAGAAATTTTATTTTATTTTTATATGGTTCAGACCTACATCAGGAAAACGTCTCTCACAGCAAAAAGAACTCATGAAAGGATTGTTTCTCATAAATGGACAGCATTAAAAAAGAATAATATGCTAAAAAACAAAACAAAAACAACCAACCAAACAAAAATTAATAAATAAATAAAGCTATGTAGAATATATACAAGATAGCCCACTAAAATAGGAACTATTGTGGTATTTACTGTGACCTAGAAATGGTGATGAATTTTTGACCAAAAAGAGCTTTTTTTTCTAATGACTTATCTTTAAAAATACCATAATATGAAATTTGTGGTTCAGAAAGACATGGTTCTGTTAGTTTTCTTGGCTTTGACGATCATTCCACCAGCACCATATCAATCACAAGTATCTCTGACAAGTAACTCTATCCATTATCTTTTCTCTGGTGTGTCCTCCATAAGACTAAGAAACTTCTCTGAGTTACAATATAGTTGTCTATCGAGATTACATCTTCTAGGTAATGTTGCCCAATCCATCCGTGGCCAGATCACTTGGACCTGCTCATTCTGTAAAAACTTACATTCTAATCTCATTTGACAACAAAAATTTAAATTTTGCAGGAGCAAAGTTTGTTCTTCTCCCTACAAAGGCACCAAGAAATTTAAATCAGTTCCTCTCATGAAAAATAATGAAGCAGAAAGAGATGATCTGATGATGAATTCTCACAGAACCTAGAAATATTGAAACAGAATGTATGTGGTTTGCTGTTGTTGACAAAAAAATACTTCAAAAGGGTAAAAATGAATACAAATAGATACATTGAGGCTTATATTAATTGCTTATAGGCTAAATAGAACTTGAATAAGAAAATAAGCAAGGACAAGCGATGCCACAGAGTTGTAGCTGCAGTAGAAA
The DNA here is from genome assembly GCA_032273925.1 of Rhynchotus rufescens. Taxonomy (NCBI): domain Eukaryota; kingdom Metazoa; phylum Chordata; class Aves; order Tinamiformes; family Tinamidae; genus Rhynchotus; species Rhynchotus rufescens. Next base: position 9,591 of record JAVCKT010096439.1, read on the forward strand.
TGATCACATTAAAATTTATTTTAAAAAAAACCAAAAATACTCAGTCTACTTAAACTCAAACTACTGAGCAGAACCAGGCCAGATGTACTTTCCAGACTCAGCACTCCACATGCTCCTAGGGAGACCAAAACTTGCTGGCAGAAGAATTTCATTTGAGTGAAAACGTGAAAGATGTTTTTTCCCATTAACAAAAAATGATAATCAAATTTCTCAAGTGCAAACTTCAGCTCTTACATTTTTATGTGAGTTTGATTGCACTGAGATCACCAACGCAATTTTTCATGTGCACTGTTAGTTATAATACAAGAACTAAGCCTGCAGAGCCTGTTGGCTAGTACTTTGATAGGAAATACAGACAACAGTAATGATATAAGAATAATTGGAGAGCCAAATGAGACACAGTTGATTTCTGGTTTATTTGGCAGGACAGGCTGAGTTTATGTCCGTTCAGTAAGACTGAAGTGATGTATTTGACAAGGTTGCTTCTAAAAGACATTTTACCCTGAAGCAAACAGGTGCAACTTTCACAAAAGCATCAGGACCTAAAGAAGCCATAGGATGAATATCTGGTCATACATGTCTCTGGTTCATTGCAGGTTTGATAGCTTCATTTAAAGGATTCAATGCACAATCTCCTCTTAACCTGCACATAGCACAAAAAAGGAAGAAACTGCACCAAAACCACTTTCTAACGAATATCTGTTCTCTGTGCAAAGTCTAGTTGAATCTTTTCCAACATATGTCATTTTAGCAACCTGAAAAAGTCTCGATCTCTCCTTGTAATTGCCAGACTTCTTGTTGACTAGAAGGCCATTAAGATGTTTGGGTCTGTGGCCCAAACTTCACTCCTCAGTTTAGGTGACAAGAATTAACCACAAACTGCTCCTGTGTACATGATTATATTTATCATAAATGCCTATTTTATTTGCAGTAAATAACAAATGCATCTGAGATTTAGCTTAAAAATTAAGCACCAGTTTTTGTCTGCAACAAATAAAAAATGAGGTAATTATAAGATTTTAATTTCAAAATCTATCTCACTCAGAATTTATGCTTTTTGGACTATGATCAATAGCCAAGAGGTAGAATAACTTCTTTAGTTTTTTAACTACCAAGTATAATCAAAAGTAGAGACTCATTTGGTAGTCCAGAAAAAAATAAGATGAATAATATTTAGAGTTTAGAGATAAATATATTTAGATATTTAGAGATATGTAGAGCTATTTAGAATATTTAGAGAAAAATTTCCATTTTTTACATTTCTTTCAAACTATTAGAATAACAACTCTCACATTTCCACTGTGAAGGCACCTAAGACACCTAAGAGGCCTGAGTCTCACTACATTACACTGTGTTAGTACTAAATCAAATAGTGAAGGTTAAGGTTTCAGTTCAAAATATTGCTGACCAAGAGAGAAACAGAAAAAAAAAAATGGCATGGAGATGTCAGATCAACCAATACTCAATACTCTATCTGCAATTATATACCCACACAGAAAAACAATCAATATGCTTCTCCCATGAATCCCAAGGTATCCAAACATCTCTGCTCATCTCCTAAATTGCCCAGTAACTAACTGAAAGAAAAAAGAAAGAATGGATTTTAGTTCCAATCAGAAACATTGAGATCTCTGGAGATCTCTGGTCCATCTTCCTTTTCAAAGTAGGTCCAAGTAGAGCAAATTACTCAGACTTGTCCAGTCAAATACTGAATATCTCCAAAAATGGAGATATCTAATATCTAATTGAAATTTCCTGATTTGCAGCTTCTGCCTGTTGCTTCTCATCCTTCTACTGTGCATCTCGGGGAAAAGTCTAACTTCATCTTCTCTATGTCTCTGGATAGAAAGCAGCCTTGCTTTCATCAACTGTTCCTACCTCCTCCTTACCTGAGATCATCCAAAAGCTTGCTGAGAATGCACTCAATCACATCATCCCCTTTCATATTTCATTCCCCTATGTTGAACAACATTGGCCTCAATATATATTACCAAAAGACACCACCAGTAACTAGCAGCCAGTGGGATTTTTCACCAGTGATCATGGCTTTTTAAGCTTGAGAATTCAGCCAACTTTTCACTCAACTTACTGTCCCTTGCAACGGACAGTCACCACGATGAACTCACTCATCATTTGTCTATGTGTCCACACATGTGAGGCTATACATTACAAATATCCTTTGATGTCCAAGCTCCTGCTATAGTCATGGGAGAACCAGTCAAAACACTCAGCCTAGTAAGTGAATCAGTTCACCCCAAAGTAGATATTTATTTGCAGACTAGTGAATCTTTCTCCATTCTCTGTCGACTTCATTGAGTAGACCAACTCAGTTGTCCACACACAAGCACACATAAGTATCATTTGAAATGAGCTCCAGTTTTCAGTCTGGAGGCCTGTGGGTTTCCTGTAGCTTCTGCGTCATATCTATCAGCCCTGCATGTCTATCTGGTATTCCTACGAGCATCTCAAATGCCACTAGATGCCTGTGTTGTGGCAAATGAATTGTACTATCAGTCTCCATCAAATATAACGGGACACTCATCTCTGACACAGATGCTCGCTGAGTAGTCAGACAAAGTCAAGTGGCTTCAGTTCAGGCTGAATCCTACACAAGCTGACTCCTTCAGCTGCTTAGGTTAGTACTGGTATGTCATGCGGTGGCGGGTGAAGTGCACACTTTGAAAGTACATTTTCTGAGGTCTACATCCATTCACTTGGTTCCAGATGATTAGAAAAGCAAACAAAAGCTGTTCTTAGTCACCATATGTGAATAAACAAAGGGGAACACTAGCAACCAGACTATTTGAAAGTATGCACGCATGCATAAACCAAGAAGGAAATACATTGCAAAACAGAGGAGTAAACTGGTCAGCTTAAATAAACTATAGTGTGTAACCTAGAAAGGAGAGCAGAGACATCAAAGGCCGTCTCCAATATGAGAAAAATAATTTTTGTATGTCATTCCTGGAGAAAATGCTTTTCTGAAATCCAGGAAGACAAGTCTTTCTTGTTGCCGTTGTCTAAGGAAATCCATCATCCCCACAAAGATACATAAGCAACTACTTCATCAAAGTAAAATGAAGTTACATTTTGTCCTAATCTTCTCTATGTTTTTAATTCTTAATTTCAAAATGTCCTCAAAAGCTTTATGTAAACTTGAAGTCAGGTTTAATGAGACTATAATTCACTACCTTTTCTCCTTCTGAACTGAAGTTATACTTACTTATTCCTGTTCTCCAGGTCTGATAATGCCAGGTCACAATGACAGATCACAACTTGATAATTATAACACACATGCATCCTACCAGGATTGTGATTTCTTTCAGAAAACTGGAAAAGACCTTTGATTAAAGTGTTTTCAGTTTGTGCCACTATGGAAACAGAAGCAATTTCATTTTCCAATGCTATTTCCTCCTAATATATCCTTTTCCCTTTATGACCACTGTAATTGTTGTTATTAAAAACAATAGACAAAAATTTGCTTAATTTTTCA
>JAVCKT010096440.1:0-13081 GCA_032273925.1 Rhynchotus rufescens
CGGACCCGCCCCGCCCGCCCCTCAGCGCCGCCCCTCAGCGCCGCCCCCCGCGCCCGGCGGCGCCGCCTGGCGGACGCTGCGGGGGACGACGCGGCAGCGCCCACGGGGTTCCCGGCGGCGCCGCCTGGCGGACGCCTCGGAGACTGCGAGAAGGGGTGAAGGAGGGAAGCGACTCGAGAAGGTCAAGGGCAGAAGGGGGCAAAAGCTAAGGAGAAAGATGGAAAAGGCAGAGGGCTGCAGGAGAAAAAATGGGGAAGTGAATGAGTGCACAGAAAGCCCCGAGAAAGGGTGGCAGCCCTAGAGAGGGAGCCCCAGCGGGGGACTCACTCACAAGGTGCCACAGACTTCATCCTGCTGCTCAGTCACGCTCAGCCCTGCGCTCACGGCAACGCGCTGCCGCACCACAGCGAGGAACAGGGCACACCCACGCACAGCCACCTCGCTCACCCGGCAAAGAGCGGAAGGAAGAAACACGCTTGTAAGACCAGAGGAGCACAGCACTGCTCAGGAGCGTTAATTCTAAGCTGTGGTTTCAAAGGAGGTAACACATCAACGCCATCCAGCAGCAGGGAAGCTGCGGTCACATCTGCAAGCGGGCTAAAATGTGCCGTGTTAATGTTAGGGCATGCTAACTGCTCCGCTTCGGACACATGGGTAAAATTATTTGGTGTGTGAATGCCGAGTTTTACCCAGGCCAGGGCAGCATCCGGATTTCAGTGCTACCCGAACTGGCAGGACGAACACCCGAGAGCCTAGGATATGATGCCCAGTGGACGTACTGTCATGTCCCGTGACAGCTTGATCCACAGTTTAGGACTCCTGATTAATGTCATGGCAGGTAAAATTATGCTTGACTCCCCAGCCCCTTCTAGTGCTCATGGCTTGAAGGCTTTTTCAGCAGCAGTTACTCATGCCAGAAACACTTCTCTCCCTCTCTTCATACTGAATTATTGTTATTATTATTATTTATATGGCTTTCAAATGCTGGGGAAAAGGCACACAACCCTCTTCATTTCTTCTGTCACTGCCCTCTGGCTGCAGGCCAGGCTGCACACATCCCACCTCCTGTCCAAGTTAACAATTCCTGGAGTAACCTTTTCCCAGATTTAATATTAAACAGCACGTGGAAGTTGTGGAAAGCTGTTCTGAAATGACGACTGATAAAGCTCCAGCCCACCGGTGATTTATAGTAACATCCCAAGTCTCGTATACTATGAACTGAGCAAAGGTCCATTAGGTGATAAGGGTGTATCCTACAGGAGGCAGGGCACAAAACAGTAGCTTCAAAGGTCAAACTCTCTGATTAATTAGTTACTAATATTAGATGTTTTCACAAAAGGTTCACAGGGTTGTCTGTGACAGGCTTGTCACCGGCAAGCTTTTATGGATGTCTGTCACGCATTCTCATCTGACCAACAAGCGAGTCTGGGCTTTTTAGGGCTCGGAAGGCACGGGCTGGAACAACAGTAAAGTAGCAAAGCTTTTTATTGGGGTTGAAGGTCCCTCAGGAAGAAGACCAGGAGTTTTGTCCTGCACTTCAGCGGGAGCTGGTGTCACGCCCCATACATGAGGTCTAGGTCCATCTAATTCTGTTGTGATCCTGTTACGCAGTGACAGCATGGCCCCCGAGATGCTTAAGAGTCCACATTGGCTTTTTAAAATGACATCTCTGCTAATTAAATGTCCTATTGGAACTGGTCGTGATGGGATCAGAAAGGAAATAACAGAGAAAACTCCCCAATTATTTAAAAAAAAAAAAAAAAGAAAAAAGAAAAGAAAACAGAAACAGAAGCTAAATACACTTTAACTCATTTCAAATAGTAAGGCAAATATCAACAGTGGCTTTTCTTTAGATAAGCTAAGCGTGCCTTTTTTTGCCAACAGGACTAAGTGCAAATTGAGTCACTCAAAAAGGATCTAGAGGATCATGTGTAGATCTGTGTGCAAAATTATATATATGTATCTATAAAGTCCTATTGGATTTCAAAAGTACCACAAATATCTATGAGACCCAAATAAAATGTTTGTCATCTGCTTTCTTTTTTGTTCTTTATTTTAGCATCACAGTGCCAGTCTTCTTGAAAGCTGACAGCCTCCTCTGAGTGAATCCCATGCAAATGCTCTAGATTTTGCCAGCCATTGCTTTGGACAAGCCCAGATCTAAGACTACAAAAGACCTGCTGAGGTTTCTGGAGATAAGCTTCCTGAACAAAATAACACTCTTTTGGGACCTATTTGCGCAAATGAACTCCTTGTCAAGTACTGCTAGGACTGCATAGTAATCTTCATAGGCTTTGACGATGCTGAAAAGCCTAGTATAAATATACTAGAGAGCTAATTCCATTTCAATTAGCAACAAAAGAAAGAGAGCCTAGAAGCCCAAAGCCTATAAGGCTGGTTGCTGCTGCTGAGACATGTATTCATCCCAGGGATGCATCTATCTCAGAACGCGGTGTGTTGATGTTCTCAACCTCACTGCTCTTGTAAGGGGTGCTCATCGAGCGGTGAGAAGGCTTGCTGGGGTAATGGGCGCATAAAGCTCATTCTTTTAACTGGAAAATGCCCGTAACGGGCTTCTCTCCATCCCTGCGCCAGCGAGAAGGATTTTGACCACATGGATTACTGTTCTTGGACTACTCTTCAGGACTCGGCAGAGTCCTTTGGAAGGGTGGTGCCTTGGAGGTCAGCAAAGCGACAGAAATCCAGCTGACCTAAGGCCAGGAGTTCCTTCATCTGGCACGGAGCCCAGCAGACATTGTGGCTACTGGACTCAGAAGCCACAGCCTTCCTGCTAAATGAAACAAGTGCCGAGAACACGCCAGTGGACTGCCCCGCTGACCATAAGGGCGACTTCAACTGTTAGCACAAGCCCTGGAAGCTGCGGCCACGTCCAGGCCCTGCTGTACGTGCCAGGGAGCAGATCTACTAGACATGAGGCTTGTCTCCCTTTGAGAAAGGGTTTGTCCTAGCCCTTAAATTACCCTACAGACCCTCGCAGCACACACCAGATCATAACTTAAATGCCTTCAGCGTTATCCTATGAAAACATTGCTGTAATGGGGGCAACTTTGCATCGTTTCGGGTATTTTGAACTGAGGAAAGACATAGAAAAATTATACCTGGCTTAGAGCCATGACAGACACGGGCCTGGGAGAAGACCCTAGGCCAAGTGCTGCCTGGCAAAACGGCAGCCAGTCCTTCAACCCAGACAGAGCCGGAGGACTACAGAAGCTGTCCTTAGTTTTGATAGCTTAGGGCAACCACCTTAGGACAAGCTGTGCCCTGCCCCATGCATTACACTGCCATTCATCAGGTCCTGTTAGGTGTACGTCTAGCTGCCCTCCGTGGTCTGTGGGAACCTCAGGTGGGCTGAGATGCTCTTCTATACACTCAGGTCACTCAAGGTGACCCATATTGCTTGGGTTGGACCCTGTGGAGGGGCTGCCCTGCTGCTCACCTACGACAGGCTCTGCCGAAAGAGCACAGAGGTGAAAGCACTTCCAGTCACTGGCCCTGCCTTCCCCGCCGGAGCCGCTCATTCCCTCAGCACCACACAGCAGAGGCGGGAGGCTCCTCCCGGCCACAGGGAGGGAGCAAAACCGAACCCTCCGTGCTCGGCCTCGCAGCACGGGCCATGACAACACTGGGCCAGCCTTGCCCCTCAGGCTGCCCGAGCGGCGGGGACCAGGGGCTGCGTCTCGCCGTGTGACGGCCTTCTCGCCCGCCGCCGCCCCGGCCGCCTCCTCAGCGGTGACCACGGCTTGCGGGTGAGTGCCTCGGCCGGATTCATTTAATCTCTCTTTTCCCACAAGGCAGCTTACAAATCCGCAGTAAATGGGTTGCCGTTCAACACAGGGAATTGCCTGCACGGCGTTATCCTCATTTACTCAAAAGCTTTTAATTTCCAAGAACGCTCCTGCTAAAGAAGACCCCGTGGCTCTGTGCTCTCATATGGCATCAGTAGGCAATCTAGGTCCCTTCAAAATCTTAAGTCTCTTAAAAAGTGATTTTTAAAAAGGGGAAAAAAAAAAGGTACACTTAGAACATATTGCAATTTACACTTATCTAAAACGTGTAACATTTATTTTACCGTTTCAGTTGGCAGCAGATTTCAAGACTACACTTTGTTCGTCCCCAGTGTAAATAAAGAAACAGCATAAAAATAACTTAAAAATATAGCTTTAAAATAACTCAAAAAACAGTTTGTCCTCTTTTTTTTTAAAAAGGTTTTGACCTGCTGCCCATAGAAAACTTTGCTGAAATTTGCTCAGGACTTTAAAACGCTTTCTCCCTAAGTAACTTCAACTCTCTCTTAAGATAAAATAGTTAAAATAATTGGTTGGATTGAAAAAAAAAAAACCTGAAATACACTGTTGATAATTTTCATTTGAAATTTTAGGAATGCTCTAAAAGGATTTTTTTGTGTCTTTTCTCTTTTTGAAAGCAGCAATCTCTCCAGTGGCCAGAGCTTTGCAGGAAGGTCGGCAGCGATGAGTATCGCTTACCTTAACCATGTTTTAGAAAACAAATAGCTTTACTAAAATAGCTGGAAAGATTCCAGACGAGATATTGCTGTAGCTCAACTAGACTTAGATCAGTGTAAACTTACTGTATATCTTTTTTTTTTTCTCTTTTTTAAATAAACCATTGTATATGAGGAGAAAATAAGACTTTGGACTTTCCCAGTCTGCATACACAGAATACGCAGGAAAGTGAGCACAACATGGATTTTGTACTCTTGGGATTAAAACTGTGGGCAAAGAGACTTGCTGGCATTTTTGATTACAGCGTTTTTAGTTAAATCTCAAGATTCAGTATTCTGAAGTTTTCAAAATGCGCTACTTTGTCCTCTGAGATGATATTATTATGAGAGATTACAGTCACTTAGCGTCTGCTTTGAAAGACAGTAAAGGAAAGGGCTTTTACTTGTGGAAAGCTTTAGTAAGAATAAAGTGATTACAACTTAGGAGTAAGGAACTACATTGAAAACTAAAGGACCATTCCCCTTTGCCTTTTAAGTGCCTGAAACACAAGGAACATCACAGAAATGAGTGTGAATATTTGCAAGCCGTGTGTTTAATTTACAAAGTTCACGTTGGATCTCATCACATGAAGCAAAATTATTCAGCATGTCCAGATGACAAAGTTTGAAAATGTTTCTTATGCGTTTATCCTATTGAATAAGGAAATTAAGAAATTGAAATATTAAATTAAGGCACGCTACTAAATTACTAAAGAAATTTATAAGACTAAACATCTCTGAAGAAAAGTGTTTTCTTTCTATTAGGCTTTAACTGAAATGAGTGCTGAAATCATTGGCAATAAACATACTTTAAGAAGATCTGGGGAAAAATGCAGTGTGTAAAATTCCCAGAGTTCTTCAATTTTATATTTAATCGATACAAAAATAAGCTATTTCACCCATAAGTGATGTGGTATGAAACAGTCTATTACATAATCAAATACTTTTGCATCCTGCAGTTGAAAGCATTTTGACTGGGTACCACTGACACCTCGGTACTTTCAAAACAGCAATTCTACACAGCGAATTCTAGGCAATGAATTCTTCATCTCTAGAGTTTTTAATGTGCATGCATTTTGATTTCATTAACATTTCCGATGGCTTTTGCTCTGCCCTGGACATGTTCTGATTTATATGTTTCATGATTATATCTTATATTAAACTCAATAAATAATTTTTAAACAACAACTAGGGTAATATCTAAGAAATAACAACAACAACAATATTTAAGAAGCAGTGATAAACAGCTAACAATTTTACTGGCTTTAAGGGGGCACGCTCCCATCTTGCTATGAACAGACCGGCACGCCGTGCACTGAAGTTAATTTACCAGTTAAGTTATGATTAGATTATGTAACTGCATGGAGAAGCTAGATATATAAATCGATACAAAAGGATTAGACACCTCCATAGCAGGCAGGTCTCTCAGTGGTTATTTAATACAGCAGTCTGAAAGAAACCTCAAGCCCCTGATTGCACAGATCTGGGAGAAAAATATGTTCTTTCCTAATACCCATACTTAAGGCATCCATTCCTGGTAGGATTTGGTCGAGACAGCACATGGTGCTAGAACGAGTGTTTGCTGATCGTGATCCCAGTGGGCCAGTGTGAAGATGAGCACGATGCGTGTGGGAGGCAGCTTTGGTCATTTTGTTATTGCTTCCCAAAGGCTGCCCATGCAGGCAAAACACAGGCCAATCTGTGGGCATATTATTTATCAAAATCCAAAAATTCCCCTTCAATCAGTTTCAGTGCTGAAAATACTGTACCCATTCAGAACTGCTGGAATTTCTGAGGAGCTGCAGGTATATGGTGTAACTAAACAGCAAATTCTAGCTACGTTCAAAATTGTGAAGTCATTTGAGCAAGTGTTAGAGTGGAGCAACACCAGATCCTTTTGGCTTTCGCGGATTTTGACCTGATTTTTCAGTCAGTGACCTGTTATATCTGCGAGTTCAAAAAAGCCTGTAGAGTTTATTTACAAAACCTTTCTCTCCATGGGAGGCCTCCACGTAGAGCATGATGTCAAGCTAAGACCCCAGCCAAAGGCCACCCTCTTGCTCGTAACTGGAGAGTGGGGATCCACCCAGCTCCCTAATACCACACGAGCAATAAAGCAACACAGCACAGCCAGCTCTGCAGCTGCTCAAAGACCTGCTCAGGGTTGAGGCCAAGCAGCTTGTGTGAAAGAAGCCAAGAGGGACGATTACAAGGATGCCCACAGCACGGATACATGGCATGGATACAGGGGAAGGACTTGGGAATGCTAAGCTTCCTGTAGGGCATTTAAACCAACATCGCTGCACTGCCTGAAGATACATCTTTCTCACTGCTAATCCTTTTTTTTTTTTTTTTTTTATTATTTTTAATTTATAGAGGAGAAATGGCAGAAGACCAGTCGCACATTAGCATTCAGATGTCCGACTCGGGCACAAATGGCAACCCCAGCGGCCAGCAGCCCCCTCCAGACGTAGGCAGCAAGGGAGGGAGCACGTTAACTTTCCACAACGTCTGCTACCGTGTGAAGATCAAGAATGGGTTCCTGTGCTGTAGGAAAACGGCTGATAAAGAGGTTTTGAGAGATATCAAGTAGGTATTTCAAGTTCGCTTCAGAGGATACGTGTTTTATTCCTGTTCCTGACAACTAAGTCCATTGAAGTCAGTAAGCCACTAAGAACAGTGTACAGAATGTGGTCAATGTTTAGAAAAAATATTAACCCATGGCAGCTGCAAATTAGCTGCCTACGCCCTGTCGGGCTCTTCTGATGTGCGTTGAAAGTTTCTGACGAGGCCCCTTAGGGCAGGTCTGGAAAATGGCACTGAAGGCCGCCAGGTGCTACAGTGAAAAACGGGCTATACACAAATAAAGGCACTTGCTAAACATGTGAAAAATCAAAAGGACTGATACCTTATTATGGCCAAAGAATGTGATTGTATGGATCCTGTGAAACTCCTTACAGGCAAATCAAGTTCAGACAAACTGTTAAGGCCAGCTTCTTTAAATACAGTCCGTAGCATATTCTGTCTATAGCGAGCTGCTAAGAGAATGAAATTCTCTAACTGAATGTGCTTAAAGCAGGGATGTGCTGCTTCACGTCTAGAGACACTTTGGGGGAATAGCATGGATACAAGGCATCAGTCAGATTTATTACTTACAAAAGGAATAGGATGCAGAAGTTAGTTCTCTCAATAATCTCATCTAGCCTCCCAGATGTAGCCATAAGAGAAGAAAAACAAATAAATAAATACATTTTGTCTTACAGTGGCATTATGAGACCAGGACTGAATGCAATTTTGGGGCCCACTGGCAGTGGGAAGTCCTCGTAAGTATTCTCTTGCTCTGCAGACAAATTAACACCAAACAAGAGATGCACCTGTTCATGTTCAGCAGGAATGAACAAGAATTTCAGGGCAAGAATGTGGTTACATTTATATCTGTGCAAATCATACTAATTTCTGAGAAATACTCGAGTTCGAAAAACAACTAGTCTAAAAGGCAAATGAGTCATTTTGCTTTTAGTAAACGGTGTTCTGATAATGCTGTTTTTACACATCACTAAATCAGAAAGCTTATATTATTAAATGAATCCTGGATTGAGTAAAAGAGCCAAGGAACCTGGTTTCCAAAGGATATCTGTCACAGTCATTACTTCCTGAGGTAGCAAGGGCTATGGAGCAAATACTCATTAAAAGAAGTTCATTAATGACCTCGTCCCAGGAAAAGCTTTAGGCAGAATTGGAGCTCTACAGGATACTCAAAGCTGCATTTGCAAAAGGAACTTCACTATTTAATGTCTAATAGCTGAGCTTATACTGCGTCCTTAAGGCGTTAATGGCATCCCTCTCCTTTTTTAAGGAAAAGGAGATTTTTAATATGGATTTTTTAAGGATTAAAAGGATTTTTAATACGGAAAGGTTGTATGTAGCTGCTTATCTCATGGACTGGGTTTGGTGTTTGGGGCCCTCAACAGTTCCTGCCTGATTTTAGAAACTGACTTGTCTTCCAGTCTACTGGATATTTTGGCTGCAAGAAAAGATCCGCATGGGCTTTCAGGAGACATTTTGATAAATGGTGCTCCTCAGCCTGCCAACTTTAAATGTACCTCTGGATATGTAGTACAGGTATGTGATTTGATGTCTTGGTGGCTTTTATTATCCTCTTACAACTGCAGTTGTAGGAGACAACAACTACTGGTGCGGAGTTACAAATAACTTTATCAAAGAACCAAGGCCTGTGCATCTTTACATACACCTATCTTGATAAGGAAGGAGATTCCCTTTTGTATTTCACCTCTATCCTTACTATCCTACAATAAACTGGAGGGGATCCTATGGATACCTTCCTTTTTTAGCAAAACCATTTTCTTATCCTTCCCTTGTGGGACCAGGGGTAGGCCAGCGTGTCAGCCTGCCTGGGCAGCATTCAACAGAATGATTTCAACAGCAATCTGTGCATGAAATCTGCCCACTGTCTGCTGTGGCTTTTAGGTGTTAAGGTCGCATTTTAATACACGTTCTAACAGTCGCTGCCGTCTCACTGCATGCAAGGTCAGCGTAAAACACACATATAAGTAGTTCTAAGAAATCGAGCCTGTAAAATGACCACTGAGTGTCTGCTTTTTGCTTTGGAAGGACGACGTGGTCATGGGAACTTTGACCGTAAGGGAAAATTTGGAGTTCTCGGCAGCACTCCGCTTGCCAAAGGCAGTGAAGGAACAGGAGAAGAACGAGCGAGTTAACCGCATCATCAAGGAGCTGGGCCTGAGCAAAGTGGCAGATTCCAGGGTAACAGCGTGTGAACGTGCTGCTTCAAGTGTGAACAAATAGTGCAATATGGTGCATTTAAATAACCAAACGGCTCAATGTGGCGTGTTTATGATGTAGAATTACAGAGACTGTCAGTAGCTTGGGGGTGCATACAACCTGTATGACTGTATGTCCTTATGGACTCTATACTGATAGCTCCATCACTACATTTTGGGGAAGGAGAAAGTAATCTGAAGTAGGAAAAAGGTGAACAACTCCGGTGATATTAATGCTAAGGAGTGACCTGTACATGTGACAGAGCCAACTGAGATTAACAGCTATAAGTGGATCTGAGAGTGGGGTCAAAATCCCTCCAAACTCTTCCCACTTGCTGATATGTTGGTAGGATGCTGCTCACTCAAGTGGTTTTACACCTGATGAAATGGCACAAGTTCCTTGTTCTGTGTCAGGTTGGTACCCAGTTCACCCGTGGCGTGTCCGGAGGAGAGAGGAAGAGGACGAATATTGGCATGGAGCTCATTACAGATCCTTCTATCTTGTTTTTGGATGAGCCAACTACAGGACTCGACGCCAGCACCGCTAATGCGGTCCTGCTGCTCCTCAAAAGGTGTTCGCCTCAAAACCACCTTCCTCTTTTCACCATTCAACTCTGCTAAATTACCGGTAGACTGAACAAATACAGACCAATGAGCCAAGGCTGTACAGGCAGTAGAAGGTAGCTTTTCCCTCAAAACCAAAATCTCTGGACTTTTTGGCAAAACAAGTACAAACACTCTCTGTTTTCAAGTTTTGTATCATTTTGCATTTCATACAATCCAAGAGGGCTTAAATTTTTCCCTCCCTCTGTCTGCTTTCTCTACGTCTTCCCGATTTCTGAATCCAACCTTTTTGAAATTTGTTGGAGATTTTCCAACAAGATCCACAGCAAGAGTAAACCTTCCTACAGACATTAACTACACAACTTAAATATTTGCTCTGCATCTTTTTTTTGTTTCTTTCTCCCTTCCCTCCCCCTTACACTAGACTGTGCAACTTAAGGCTTAGCTGAACTTGTGAAGTGTCTATGTGAACTCTGAAGGGAAGTGCAAAGCTGGCCTCTCTGTTCTTCTTCACTTCTGCATCCAGGATGGCCAGACAAGGGAAAACAATCATCTTTTCCATTCACCAGCCTCGGTACTCCATATTCCGACTGTTTGACAACCTGACGCTGCTGGCAGCAGGGAGGATGCTCTACCATGGGCCAGCTCCGGAGGCCATGGAGTACTTCAAATCTATCGGTGAGTGTTCCCGGGTGTCAAGAGAAAAGATGATGTTTGGTGTAAAACTGTGCCCATAACACTGATCTGGATTGAACAGAGTGTGTGTTGGCAAAGCTGGGATTTTAACAAGCTTTTACCAAGCTGCTGCCATCGCTGCAGGTTACGAGTGCGAGGCGTACAACAACCCGGCTGATTTTTTTCTGGACATCATCAATGGCGACTCAACTGCTGTGGCCATGAGCAAGCTGGATGAAGGTAATGCAGGTACGAGTCACTGCGGGGATTGAAATTCTCACTGCAAGTTACTGTTTATACTACTTGCTTTACAAAAAAAAAAAAAAAAGGTATTTTAGGGGTAAAATAAGATAAACCTCCACCCTAAATCCTTATTATTTGTATATGGAGAACAGTTATGGTAACTTGAACTTATTGCTGAATTTACATATGTCGTTATTACATCAAATATTCCTAAATACCGGGTAATAGTTCGTTTCACATAATGAGCTGAGCAATTCGTCATTGCTACCCCTTTCTCCATAAACCGATCCATATATTTTTCTATCACGGCCAGCTTACTGGATGTTAAAGATGAAGGATTATTTTACTGACTTGAGTAAACGACACTTGGGAATTTAAGGAACTGTTTTGACTCAGCACAGAGCAAATTCATCCTTAATGCAAATCAACTAAAAGCCAACGTAAGCCCAACTGATACCTCGGGACAATTATTTTGGTTAGGGACATAATATGCGACTTAGCTGTGCTTTCTATATTTTACATAATGAAATGGCTCAGCGACTATGAAATTAAAAGTCAGCTGCATGCCAGTTTTAAACACCATTGGCACACAGGCATTTGCCAGTTCAGTCTGCTGTGAAGCCACTGCCTATGGGCAGGTTGCACAAACACAGAATTTCTCTTGAGTTTTGCTCTTTCTTATATAAAGTCTTTTGAATCCCATGCTATGAGAGTGTAATGAATCACTTGAATTACATGCATAATAATTCTTCCTATACATTAGTAACTCTGATGTAGCTCTTTCAGTATAACACTTAGAGAATATTTTTGTGGATTCAGTAAAGCCAAACCTTGATCTTTTCAGCAGAGAACTCTGAAGAACACACTGATCGCGGTCAGTCTTTGGCAGAGAAGCTAGCCGAGCAATACTCCAACTCCAGCTACTACCGAGAAACGAAAGCAACACTAGAGAATATTTCTCTGGGAAATCAAAAGAAAAGCAAAGTGATTTTCAGGCAAATTACCTACGCCAATTCCTTCTGTCACCAGCTGAAATGGGTGTCCAGGCGCACGTTTAAAAACCTCATCGGAAACCCTCAAGCCTCCATAGCGCAGGTAACACCGTTCAGGTCCCTCGGTTTGTGATGCACGGTGAGTTCCCTCCGCGTCTGTTCTGAACAGGCCACTTGGGGCACTTTTGCCTCTTGGTACCTTGGCTAAAACTAACACCTGAACTGAGAGAGTTAGAAACTGCCCTAGATGGTGCCCGTTGAGCAGCACGGCTCTGTGATTTTTTACCACTTAGCTACCTCAGGAGCCAAGGTAGCCTTTAGCAACAGTGTATTCTGCTCCTTCCTTCCTCCCCACTCGCAGCCAATACATTACCATGCAAGAACTTGCACACCTTTGCTCAGGAAAATCCTCCAGACTCTCATCTAATCATTCCAGGCTTTGCAGTGTGGCCTCAAATCTTTCCTATGAAGGGAAGTTCACAGACTACACTGGACCATTTAACCTTCGCTATCCAATGGAAGTGCGGCAGTCAACTCAATATAGATATTTTCACAGCCTTGCAATGTGACTGCTGTTTCATCCCTTGGCTGCTCATTATGATGAACATCATGATGAATCAAATATATTACGATCACGATACGTTTGGAAAATAGATGTCACAGAAAAAATACAACAGGTTCAAGCCTATTTGCTAGGAAGAGAAGCATATTATAAATGTTTGGCCCCGTTAGCGCTGCTCTCTCAGAATCAACACAATGATTGTGACTTTCTTTAAAGTTTCACGTTGCCTTCAAATATAAAGAAGTTCTGGTTGACTTCTGAAGAATGACTAATCCCTAGGAATCCCTGACTCTTGGGCCAGATTCTGTCATCTTAACAGCAGCGAAACTCCCACTGGAATTTTGAGCAATTCCGGGGAAGCCAACAAAAAATCCCATTAGTGGTATAAATTTTCCACATCAAGGTTTATGGAGTGAATGAACAAAATGGCCAGCACGGAGAGGAAATGAGCGCGGCGTCCCTCAAGTTCAAAGGCTTTGTGTCAATGTGTGCGTCTGTATGTTGATATTATGGAGATCCGTAATAATTGCTTTGTAAAAGCTTGACCTTGTGACAAGGATTAAACTCGCAAGGATCTTACAGTGCCCCAAGGTTAATGGTCTTGACTTCTTTCTCACAATCTTTCCTAGCTGCTCGCCCTCATTACGGGGGGATTTCACAGGCATTCCTGAAGTGGCACACAGTTCATTAAGCCTCGGTTGTTAATCTGCTCCCAATTGCT
>JAVCKT010096441.1:0-13080 GCA_032273925.1 Rhynchotus rufescens
TTAAGTTTTTTAATAATTCATAGGCTCAATGCATCATAACAATGATGGAGAAGAATGAGGAGAAACTGCAAACCAATTTGATAAATTACGTTAACCATACATCTTTGAACAGCTCACGTGTATTTTTTCCACTTTGCCATTAAAACAAATAAAAATACCTTCTGGCTTGCCTGCAAATGTAATGGATCAGCTTTCTAAGATCTCATCTCCCTGAAGACAGTGAACTACTCAACATGGTAAGACAGTCAATATGCCTGTATGTTATGCAACAGCTTTATGGTCTGTGGGACGAACACAAATGCAGAATTTATGCTTCCAAAGCGCGGTACGTGAGTCAATAAAAGAGAATTAATCTGCTCTGGAAGCAGTTAGAATTGCTATGAAAACTTGCCTGGAGGTCTCACAGTTAGTGTGTGGCATAATTTGTAAGCCATGTAATAAATGAATGACACAAGTCAAATGAAAGGTATCTTTCAAACATCTGTCCCAGTATATTCAGCCTTTACTTGTAACCATCCCAAAGATGCTTTTTTTCCCCAACTCATACGCCCCATTCAAACCTACCTTTAAGTTGCAAAGGTTTTTGTTTTTGGCTACTGTTCACTCATTCTTAATCCTAATTTGACTATAGCTGCTATACCCTGTGTGACAGAGCTGAAATTTGCTTAGAAAGCTGCCCTCTCTTTGGAGATATAATTGCCTCAGATGAAGGATGACTTTTTAAAGACACAGGGAAGATAAATCATTTTATGAAATGCTATTTATATGAATGTATACATATGTGTGCATTTATGCTTTAAGTATAGTCCATACTAATGTAAATTCTGACATGTAAATCAATGTTTGCTATCTTTGTGGCAAGTAATAATCAGCTTTGTTGTTGTTGTTTATTTGGAGCTACAAAAAAAATGAAAATGTTACCCAGTTTGGATTGGAAAAAAATCCAATAGTTCATGTACCCCTCTGTGTAATAGATGGAGGTATCTGTAGGCATGCTGCTGGGGGAAGTTAGGTAAATTAACTGCTGTGAGCTTTTTCTGCTCACAGAAGGGAGCAGAAAGTGAGCATGACTTTGCTAAAGAAGTCTCTTTTCTGTCTTCTGCCAGTGAGCCAAGTGATTAAATTTATTTATGTGGAGTTCTGAATGCTTTCACATTTGAGTCCTGACTGTGTCAGTACAGGTTGTTCAAATCACAAGTCTCCCGTTATCTTCACAGTACATGCTTGTCTCCAATGTCTGCTTTGCCCTTTAGTTAAGTTACTTGCACTCTATCTTTCTATGGCTGTGGGATAAGGTGGATAGTCTCCCAGTTGATGAAACCCTTTTTGTACAAATGCCTACCAGCAAGAACAGGCATATCTTCAAATATCACATGAAAAAAAGAGAGCTTTCCTTCCTTATTTTTAGCTTTCATAGGAGTATTTAAATGCATGAATATTAGTCCTAAGACTCCTTTCCAAAAAAGAACATGTATTTCACATATACTACAGTAAATACCAGATGACAAAATTCTCTTATAAATAATCACTTTTCAGATAGTAGCCACTTTTTAAATTCTCTTTCCTAAAGACACAATTTGTCAAATTGCTTCCATTCAGTAGAAAATTTTAAACTGAGAGTCATTGGTTTGATTTATATTTTACTTGTGCCTGAAACATGGGAAGATGCTTCACTTCAAAATATAGGGAATAGTTTTTCCTGTAAGCGATTTCTAAATTTGAGATTTATTTCCCATTCACATTAAGCCTTCATCAGTCTATATCTTTGTAACCCAAACTGCTGAGTCTTTATAGTTCATGACTGGTTTTAAACTTTTAGTGTTTTGTAAAGTATAGCTAAGCTCTGGATAATTCAGCTGAAATAATAAATAATTAAAAAATTACCCATGTGAACAAGGGACCTTAACTGTGTCCAAAGAGAAAGGCAAAATAATACAACAGGAAAGAAATCAGTTTCCTCTGATAACTATTATACCTGTAAAATGACGAGTAATTAAACACTTACTACTTTTATTAAATAAATTATTGTTTTCCCAAAACTTCTAATAATAGAGGTTATTTTTTCCTATTTATTGCTACTAATAAATTTGGGGATGAAATTTGCTGTGATAATTATCCACCTGCAGTTGAGTTATTTGGAAATGAGTTAGGGAGGAAAATGAGGGAGGAAGGAAGGAAAAATAGTTAGGCCTGATTTGTAATTATACTCATGAAAAAATGCTCGGGAAATTCTTCGGTTCTACCAAAAAAAAATCCTATATTCAACCTTCTCTACCGCCAAGAGATTTCTTAGAAGATAAGCTGTCTTTTTTTTCACATTGCTAAACAAATAATCATATTGCTAATTGATCATCATCATGATCATGATCATCATGATCGATTAGCATGATCATCATCGTATTACTAAACAAATAGAGTAAACAATTTCCCAGGAAGTCAGAAGTGCAGTGACTTCAATTGTATGATAGAAAAACTTGCTCTAGAAATTTTGAAATTAATTTAATAATTTTTAACAATGTAGCCATGAAAACCTGGATTTGGGTAAATGAGTAAGTTGAGAACTAGCTTAAATCCTTCTAAGAGTTTCTTTTCAAAGGGGTTACAAATCTACCTTGTTTTATTCTATGCATCTGTACTGATTTCACTCTTCAAGAGCTGTATATGATTCTTTGTTTGCCTCAGTGACTGAGACAATAAATTTGATGAGTAAAAGCATTTTTCTTAGGATGGAATTTTTACAGACAGTGATACATAGAATCATAAAGTAACTTGAACTGGAATAAAGATTGCAACTAGAGTCATCTTTTTTTTTTTTTTCCTCAAGCAAGGAGCTCTAACAAGAAAAAAAATCTCATATTAAAATACTGGTGAAGTGTTTTCTGATGCACACATAAAGGTTTTCTTTTTTTTTAGAAACCATGTATTTGCAAGAAATAATAAGCCTTCTTCAAAAGTCATCATGGAGTTAAAGCATTTCCTAATGAACTAATTGAAAAAGTCTATCAATTTCTTCTTCTCCTTCCAAATATACCCATTTTGATACCAAGCCTCATTAGCAGCTCTCTGCCTGGCTTTTTATCTAAGAATAACTACTTTATAGGAATGTATGGAAAAATAGCAGTCAGATAGCAAATGAGGATGTAGTTTAAACCAGATAATCATTACTCAAGAATAAAACAGTTTGCTTATTTGATTCCTTGCACAATAAAGAAAAAGAAAAAACAGCAGATTGACCACCACTATCAGAAATTGCATTTTGCTGCAGTACTAAATGGTAAGTTTCCTGCATATTAGTTTCTCCAAGTATCAGTGTTCTGTCTCCTGGAGATCCTATATTTGTTCTTTAAAAAAAAAAAAAGTGATTTTGACTGGCATTATGATTAATGAATATATAGGGAAGATACTTCAAAAATTGAAATAAACTGACAGCTATACTGCAAGCTTCAGAAATTTAATATTTCCATCACAACTATAAGGCAACTTGGACATAAATTATTTCATCTGCCTCCTACCACTGTCTTCAAGAGCAGTCAAAAATTTTATCTGATATATAACTATTTCCTCATTCAAATAATTAAAGTTCTGAAGCTCCCACATTGCACTGTCTTTTCCATTTTATTTAATTTTGAACTCCTGTTTTGTCCTGAAATCATTAATTTTACAGAAAAAATCAAAATCATGTTAAGGTAGACTGTTGGAGGGAAAGAACAAATACAGACTACTTGTGAGAAGAAACACTGAAGCTTTTAGAGAGTACTCAAAGCCCAGGCTGCTATGCCTATACAAAGAAGCCTAGAATGTTGGTTTGTACCCATTGAAAAGAGAAAGCATAACTTGTCAAATTAGAAACCAACCACATTCCTTATTCAACTGCTTTGAAGCTGCTGTATTGCTGTATATAATGAGTATTAAAATACTCAATAACTGCTATAGGCTTCAGAACAGGTCTTAGATGAGTCATAGATATTGCAGATTCAAGCAGTTATAGAAAAATGTGAAGTACCTTTTCGGAAAGGAAAGATTTTGCTGCTTCTGATAAAATGTTTGTGATTTATAAACTATCTATAAACTGTCTAGTGAGACTGAGAGCTGATACCAGAGAAATGTTAAGAAAAATCATGCTTCATATGCCCATTTTATATACTTTTTAGCTTTGAGATTATTTTTAACTAGGATGAGTACTAAACCAAAAAGAATCACCATGATTCAAATTCTTGTTTTGCTAGGGATTTCATGTGTGATCTTGAGCACTTTTTCCTGTTTATTTACAATTATTAATACCGTTAGCAACCTTATAGCAACATTGTGTACTGTGTGTTGAAGATACTCAAGTGAAATATAGAAAGGGAAAATTTCAATATCTTTGAAAGCCCTGGTGTCAATATCTGATCAGTGCTAACCTAGGGCCCTGCATCAATATCTGGTCACAGTCCTTTTCTTTATTCCGGCCCATACTGAAAGAGCTTCTTTGTTTCTTGCGGCCTAGTTCATTCTGCCTAAACAGAACAGGAAGGCCAATATTCGGTGATAGACGAAGAACAGCTCTGCTTTCTTGTTCTGCTTCCAGAGAAGTTCAGGTCATGTAGGAGAGCTTGGCTAACCTTGACTGTAACCATTGCAATGCTCAATATATAATTTTAGATACATTCCTCTGGGCAAGTACAGTCCTCAAAGGAGAACTCAGCAATCAAAGCCTGCTCTTCTGTGATATTTACAGGTTATATGAATACTTGAGAGTGTGAATGATAACTTGAGAATATATGACCATGATGAACAGATGTGAGGACATATACCACTTGCAGCTATTTCTTGTTTCTTTATTCATACCTGCTGTGTTAGTCATATCTAATGTCTATACTTCATTGTGAGATGCTTCCATTGTAAACCTTGCAACCTCAATTGCAAGGTTAACAATGTTCCACCTCAAAAGTGGTTTTGACAAAGAAGTCTACTCCATCTGAAATTAGATTTGATCGCAAAGAACTTTGCAACTTGTTTGTTTATTCCTGTGCTTTCTGTGCGAATGACATTATAAGCTAAAGATCCGCAGTAGAGTCCTTAAGAGAATCAGTCTTAATTAGAGTCACTCTTTGTTGTGTCAGCATAGGAAAAGCAGGATACTTTCATCAAGTACAGATCCTGGGACTGAGAGGCAGTCACTATTTTTTTTTAATAGATAATAAATAAATAGATAATAGATTTTAGGAAAACAGTTCTCATAGACACACAGCTTTGCCCTGCACCATACTATCCATTCATGAAAACTCCAGCACTGAAAAACTTCCTTCTAAGTTATGATATTTCTTGCTCCAAACTGCTGTTTTTGGATGGTCTGGTAATAGAATGGCTGTTGGAAAGTCAAGTAGCAGTGGCCAGTTAGAGGGAGGTGGCTAACCTATTTCGGTTGGAAAACAGATAAAGCGACCTCCATCTCCCAGCATAGCTTATTATAGATTTCCATTTGGAGAAAAATATAGCTAAAAGACATGATTTGCAGGTCTAAGTTGGTAAAGAGGCTTAAATACACCTTTTCTGTGTAACTTAAAACTCAGAAAGCAGAAACAAAAAAAGCTTGCTTTCATTCATGTTGCCATATGTTCTACTGAAGAACAGATGCCCTGCTAAGGATAGCATTCACTGAACTGAATTCTTTTTTGTTGGGCTGACCATTCATTGAATTTATTTTTTATTATAATTTTACTTTTTAGACATATATTTTACTTTACTCTGTATGGAAGAAGTGGATAATGACACTCCAGCTTGTAGTACTATCTAAACTGAGGCTCTTCATTGAGTCTGTTTGATTTTTAATGAGTTTCTAAGTTGCTCAGGTGATACTAAAATAAACTGCCTTTTCCGTCTTGAGTTGGCGTTTTTTTTTAATAACTATCGACATATAAAGATCAATAGACTTCTTATCTTGTGGATTCTTCCTGCTAACTGAATAATGAAGAAATGAGTCATTTGACATTAATAACAAATAGTTTTTCAGGCATATTTTGAAATAATTGTCACACCATTGTGAATTATAGATATTATTAAAGAAGTGAGACTATGCTGCATTAATGATGCACTCTGTTATGAATATTGTCAATATTTTTAACCAGAGGCAAAACTCCACATCTGTGAGAAAAAATGTAGGTTTTACTTTTGCTGTAGCCCTTTGGAGAATAAACTTGCTTTTTGGTATACATGAATTCAGTCTCTTTTCCCTTCTACATTTGGGGAAGTAATTGACACTTGTTCAGTCTTCTTTGTCTACAGTGAAGCACATAAATACTATCATCTTCCACACTTGTTCCAGTACAAGCCTTGCTAATAGTATGTGGCACAAAAAGGAGAAAAGATACGAGGCTGCTGTTTAGTACTTTTCTCTAAGTCCTTTTGTACTTACAAACTTACAGGCCACAGAGAGTAAGGAATAATGTAGCACAATGCTCTGTAGCAGGCTATGTATATGTGTGCAATTTTTTACTTATTGCTGCAGTGAGTTGTGTGTATTATTCATAAATCTCTCAAAAACTACTCACTTTTTAGATAAAAATAGTTTCATTCTTCAATCATTTTCGAGAAATGAAAAATATACAGTAGGCTCTGCAAGAATCTGCCTTACTCCAACTAAAGTTGCAAGAATGAAAGCTAGGTCATTCAGCAGGGGACAAGAAAGAAGACTAATCATCAATAGAAAAATAGCACTTACTATGCTTATTGTTCAATAACCCGACAGGAAATAAAAATCTAAGAAGCAAGAAAAAGACAAACTGTTAAATCAGCAAAAATTTCCCCATTAAAAAAAAATTAAGTGACTAAGATAAGATCAGGAATATTTTTTGTTCTCTACAGTCAGATTCTTCTGGGGGAGAATGTAATTTTAAATACCACTGCAAGTGATCCAGGGAAAATGTAATTTTAAATACCACTGTAAGTGAATATTCATTTTTTAATAACTTTCCCTGCTGGTTGATCTTTGAGAAGATTTTGGACACTAAATCAGGCAGGATGAAAAGGTTTCCATCAAACTCAGTGAGATGAAGCCAGAGAAAAAAATCATGTAAAACTTGCTAACAGCTGTTAGAGAGCAGTTGTTACTGAACAGACATAACTAAAGAAGGAACTGTGGCAGATGTCAAAATGACATCTCCCACGGAGGTCTTCTGAAAGGGGCTTTGATAGGGTAACCTCTGTAAAAAGATGTGGCATGTGTGAACATGAAGTTCTGATTCCTAGGCCAAACTGGAGGCAAGACGGCCCTCAAGATTGTTGCTGATACAGACTTGCAATGTCTCTTTCATATTGTAAATGTTGAGATATTATATGAGAGGTAGCAATGATAACTTCCTGGACATCTCTTTTGCTGTTTAATTCTCTTGTGTATATGCAAATCTTTTCAAAGAAGGAGTAGGACCCGATAATCTCTTGAGAATTTTTCCTTCAGAAGACCTTTAGGCCCTGTATTTCTTTCCTGTGAAGATCTCCTTACCTCTGCAGCTGCATGCAGAATGGCAAAAGTGTAACCATATTCTGCTTTATTTTAACAGCAAATTTTTTTGTCTTGTAGATTTTTTTTTTGTAGAAACAAAATTTACTTTTTTAATAAAAAATATGAGTGAATTAGAACACAGATTTGATGAAGATTTCCCTTTGGTCAGTGTTCAAAGTGTTCAGCAGGAACCTGGGGGTTTGAAAGTAAAATTTAAAATTTGTGGGACTATCTAGTCCCGCAAAATGTTCTTGGGGCATATTATGTGGCAGTGTTCCCTATGTGAGTACCATTACTCCTGAGGGGCACTATATAAGGAAAAAGAGAGTATAAGGAAGAGCAACAATAGTCCCATAGCCAAAGATCATTGCAGACTAAGGAAAATGGGAGCAGATAGCCACAGTACATTTCAGGGACAGTACTAAATCTATATACCGGCTTGCAACCATTTTTTTTAATATATAAATGCACAGGGTAATACTAGACCTTTGGGAGGATTGTTTTCCTTTATTTCGAAAAATAGAAAAAAAAATACTAGGAAGAATTCAGATTAACTTTTAACTTCTTTAAAATAAAAGTAATAGACTAGATAAGAAATATTGTAAACTTCCAGTCCAAAACTATTCTTGTAACTCTTTCTGGATGCTTCTTATTCCATTCTGATTTTATGGTCTCCACCCTCTTTTTTTCCCCCTCCTTCACTGCTTCTAAACCTTTCTCTGTTCCACAGACAATAAATTAGCAATGTTTCTCTTTCCCCTGGCAGTTAATCTTCTTCTCACTTCCTTTTAATATATTCTCTGTTTCACAGGTTGCAACTACTTCTGTTCTTATTTCCTGTTGAACAGACAGCATTCATTTAACTTTAGAATTTGCTACTTCTGTTTTGGAGAAAGCTCTGTAGTCCAGAAAAGTTAAATTTGCTGCTCTTTTTCCACTTCTGTCATTTTATGCATCTTATGGGCCAGGACAAAAAAAAGAAAAAACAAATTTCAGTATCATTCTTCATTTTAAAAGTTATTACATATCTATTTAAAGTTTAAGTACCTGCTCAAAGTTTTACTAAATTAAGATTGAATATACTGTATTTATTCAACAAAACATGTGATTCTTCTTGACATTTAACCACAGAAAATGCTCTGATTTGATCTTTCAAATTATTTTTCCTCCAGTTGTATCAAAATAATAACTACAATTTTATGAGATGATTCTCAATGTATTATTACCTTCCAAGGTCAAATGAACTTCTTGAACAAATATAGACTGTAACTTAAACTTGCTATTTAACCCTGAAAGATCTCAAGTTGCTTTCATAAAAACTTTTACAAAATATGAAATATGAAATGCATTATTCCTTACTGTAAACTATAAAGAATAAAGAGCTATTCTTTAATCAACAGAATGAATTTCTCAGTCTTATTTTTAATGGGTTAATGCTCTAATCAATATGTTCAAATACCTGAAGGGTGAATGTAGGGAGGAAGGGGCCAAGCTCTTCTCAGTGGTGGCCAGTGACAGGACAAGGGATAAAGGGTGCAAGTTGAAACACAGGAAGCTCCATCTCCATGTGAGGAGGAACTTCTTTCCTGTGCGGGTGACAGAGCAGTGGAACAGGCTGCCCAGGGAGATTGTGGAGTCTTCTCCACTGGAGGTCTTCAAAACCCACCTGGATGCCACCCTGTGGCCCGTGCTCTGGGTGTCCCTGCTGGAGCAGGGAAGTTGGACTGGATGATCTCTAGAGGTCCCTTCCAATCTTAACCATTCTGTGATTCTATGAATGTTGCTAGGTTGATGTTTCTTTGCAGTGCAAAACCTTTTGCTAGAGAACGATACTATTAATGAAAGACATTTTTTTTCATTAGCATTAAAACAAGGCTAGTAAAGACAATAAAATCAAACTCAGAATAATGCTCCATTACTCAGTGATAAAAGAGCCACAGAAAGATACATTTTTTTTTAATAAGGAGTTATGTTTGTTTTCTATACATATATAATACGTATCTATATGTATACATATACATATACCTACATTACATCCTTAGGGTTATTCTTCTATTTCTGCACACTTTGATACAAGGAAATAAAATTGCTCTTTTCTAATGCTGTTTTAATCTTATTTTTATTAAACTGGTAAAAATTTTTCCAACACTTTTAAGATCGCAGTCCTTAACTTACTTTCTTCAATTGTTTTCCTTTTTGGTAAGTGAAATATAAACAAAATAAGAAGCTTGCTTCAAAGGCACATGGTTAACGAACTGATTTTCTGAAATATGGTTATCTAATACTATCTTTTTTTTGCCTTTGCTTTTTGCCATTTACCATTTATGAAGAACATCATTTTTTGCTAATACAATCTCATTCATAGTCTGCTGTTTCCTTGGTTATTCATTTTATCATACCATCTTAGACTCCATTTCCCATACTGAAACCCAGTATTTTAACATTTAGCTGACACTGTTCCTTCATTTATCCTTCTATGATAGCTCCTTCATTATTTTTTCTGCATAGATTTCCCTGAGCCATCTGTTTTCTCCCATTCTGAGCCTCCAGTGTACTAGTCCTAGAGAATACAGATGGCTTATTTCATCTGCAGTCACTATTTTTAAGAATAAAATACTCACCACCTGTCTCAGTGTGGGAACCTTGATTTGACAGGATTTCAAAAGGAGCCTGCAAAAGGATGATGCAAAGGAACTGGGAGGACAGGCAGAAGTCCTGCTCCTTGTGTGGGCTGTCATCCCACTTGCCACTCAGCTAGCCAGAGGGAGAGGGGCTTTCGCCAACTCTGCGTTCCCCTCACCTAGCCATGTAATAGAGCAGCTGTCAGGATACCCTGTGGTTCTCGGTGTCTGTGGTTTCTGCAACATTCATGCCGGTAGTAGTTGTACAGGAAGAGTGTTTGTCCTAGAGGTCAAAATGGAATTTTATCTTTGGGAGCTACAAAGACTGCACAGATCTTTCTTTCACTTTAGTTATGGTGTTTGTTAGTCGTAGCTGAATTAGGAAATCTAAGGCTTCAACTACTGAATATTACATTTTCTTGAAAGGCTTAATTCTTCTCAGTATTTTAAGTAGTTGGAGAATGTAAGGATCAGCTTACAAATGTAAAGGGAGATGGGATACACATAGGCTGTAATAATGTTCCTTTCTGCAGGATATGGTTTGCACTAAGCCAAAAGCCTACCTGGACATGCAGAATATATTATAGGTGCCATCTATAATTTCATTAAATTAATGTGGTATTTCAAACCACCTTCCAGATGTTCTATGTCCAGGGCAATATAACATAGCTATCTGCAATACGCTGTCTGTAATATGCATCTGCAATCTACCTGATATGTTATCCAGCTGTAATATACTGTTTCCCAGAGTGAGATCACAAAACAACAACGACAACAAAACTAAGGACTTATTTATGGATTGTATCACATCTAGCATGGTAGATAATATTTAAAAAAATAAATAAATTGGTGTCTGTGAATGTCAATTTATCTGTCCAAAATTTGGAAATTCATGCTGAAATGTTAGCATTTAATATTGGAATTCATAGTATTAGAATTTATAATATTGGAAGAGAGAGTACCCTAATTAGGTATATACATATTAAGCGTTGGAATTCATGTTTAAATATATTGACAGCTTGCAAATATGGTTGCAATATTATTGCAAATACACCTGTTTCAATATTCATAAAGACCAAATATTGATGGCTCTGCAACAAGCAACCCAGTGCTTCATGCAATAAAAACGCTTGAGACCTGGTGATTCTCCAGTCAAAGTCTGACACAACCACAGCACTGCTGTATCTTCACAAACATCCCTCTAAATCATTGCAGTTAAACACTTATAGAAGGAAACCCATAGGAGATGGGTTTCTACAATTCACCATACAATTCACTACTGAGCTGAAAACATATTTATTTAAATTGATAAGGTATGTCTTCCAAATTTAAAGTCATATTTATTATGACTTTAAATTATTCACTTTTTTAGTTCATGAAAAAGGACTTTAAGTGAAAGAAAGTGTCACTGATTTTACTGAGAAGTAAATTTTATCTTTTACTTACTCTCTTATTTTGTTCACTTGCAGAGTGGGTCTTTTTTAAAAAATAAGTAAATAAAGTTACATGCCTCTTTTGTTACATTCCTCAATGAACAATACTGAGTAAATGTGTATTTTAAACTTTAAATGGTATAAAAGAGCCCACAGCACAAAAAAATCTGGTTTAATTACCCAAATTCAAATAGAAAAGGACCTATTCCTCAATTTTATACACCGTTATATGTATAAAGAGAGAGTTTACTTGAGGAGAAAGAAAGAAGCAGATTGTCATCTAAAAATAAAGTGCTATAAGTTGATGCTATAACATGAAAAGGAAAAGATTTCAATTTTTAAGTTTAAAAATAGGTTAGCCAAAAATTCATAGATAAAATTCACAAACTGCCTTTTTCTTGGAGAAGGAAGTAATAACACCTATTTTGTGAAAATAATCTGCCAAAGAATCCATAAATTCTTATGACTTCAGATAGAAAAGTGAAGATCATTTGCAAAATCTGACAGTATTATTGCACTTGTTAGCAATCCAATTTGCCCGTAGGTTATGCTGCTGGGAGACATTCCTCAGTAACTTGGCTGTAAAACAGTAGGGAGCTGATGCTTCATTAACAAAAAAATGTTAAATAGGAATTTTCAGTCACTGGCTTTGGGCACAAAATTGTTATTTTGGTATGATTACTTACTGCGCCTTTACACACTGCAGTACCTCTAACTATTTGATAGGCTAATATGATGCTATTACAGAGTTTGTTCTTGGCAGATGAGTATTTCTTTTAGGCACTGTAAGCCTTCAAATATTCCTAGTTTTCTAGATTTCTGTTTTTTTTTTTTTTTTTTGGTAAAGGATACAAGACTTCACATGTCTAAATATTACAATTTACATTCATAAAATTCATTTATCTTAAAGTTTCATATAGTTATGTGATTGCATCCCCATACTTCATCTATGTTTTTGAAGGCTTTAGTCTGATGTGCATTTTATCTGCTCATTCCCATAGTGTAGGTTTAAGGTATCTTTCTGCAATGTTAGTAGAGTACCATGTTTCTGCGCACAGATTTTGACATGATAATATATGTTCATGTAACAATTCTTTGTGGGAAAAGAAGAAAAAAGACAAGTACAGTGAAGTTGGGACTTTGCATCTCCCTAATCCAGCAAAAATAGTGCTTTTGCTTATGTGGAGTATCAAAGCAGCCAGACTGTTTTTGCTCACTGACCTTAACAACACTGACAACTATTGATAACCTAACAGTGAAGTGGGATGACAGAGGTGAAATATGAGCAGAGAGAGGAGATTTTGTCAGTGAAATTCTACATATGTGGGCCCATTTTGCATCACCTTGTCACATAAATATTCCTGTTCAATTTACTCATCAATGACCTGGATGACAGGGCAGAGTGCTCTCTTAGCAAGTTTGCTGATGATATGAAACTGGGAGGAGCAGCTGATACCCTAAAGCGCTGCACTGCCATTGAGAGGGACCTGGACAGACTGGACAACTGAGCAGTGAGAAACCTTATGAAATTTAACAAGGGCAAGTG
>JAVCKT010096442.1:0-13078 GCA_032273925.1 Rhynchotus rufescens
AGGCTCCAGCCAAGAACTTGAGAGGAATAAGCTATAGGAGTCATTTAACCACAAGAATAAAGGAGGCATCCATACTTCCAGCTGACATGAGAAGAAGACAAGACACAAAAATGGGCTGGCCAGACAGCACTACCAGAGTTCAGTATGACAACACTGGAAGGAAAGCAAGAGGCCCATCCTCAATATTAATCACTACAGAAAAACTTCTCAGCAATTTTCTATCTAGCTCTTGGCTGCAGCTGTAAGTCTACATACTGAGACATGGAAAAAAATGTACTTCACAGCAAATCACTACACCAATGTTACAGGAGCACTGTGAGGTTGTGGATGTAGAACATGTATTCTTGTTAAAGTAGAGAATGGCTTCGCTAAGACTTACATGTCATGTTGGAAATAAGGACATCTGAAAAATCTGAAATTAGGACATCTGTCCTCTTTCCTCCTCTTAAAATTTCCAAGAGATGGGATATCACAACCTACTGCAAGACTTAAGAGTGAGAGTACAATGGTGGTATCTTCCACTCTTCCTCCAGTAACAGCTAAAAGAATTAGCAGTGGTTGAACAGAGAATTATTTTTAGATTTGTGTGCTGAGAACAATTCCAGTTCTGTGCTATGTATGGGAAGAAAGTGTGTTTACAGCCTTCCCCTTCTGCTTGCATAAATAACATAAAAAGCTTTTGCTCAAAGTTCTCAAAACCAAAGAATAAGAAATGTCAGCTATAAAGGGAGACCTAAGTTACGAGCAATAGTAACAGAACAGGATAGGAACGGGCTTTTAAAAATATTTGGGGTATTTAATTGAAAAATTTAGAATGCAATTAAATACACGCAAATCTTCCTTATTGTTTTTATACATATTTCCCAATGTCAAGTAGGATTTGAGATAAAAACAAATCCTGGGGCAGAAGGATCTTCTAGAACGTGTAAATCAGTATAGCTCGTGTAGGCTGATATGTCCATGTGGAGTTTAGGCGGGAGAAAGCCAAAGAAGAGACCATCTGATGCTTGGACTCCAGGTCTTATTGCACTGCGAATGGGAGCAGCTCAGCTTCTCCCTCATATCCACAGTGTTTCCTCCTGGTTCCTTTAAATGTTACTACGGTTCTATTCAGAGGCAGAGATGACCTCTTACCTACTTAAAATTGTTTGCAAGACTAGGCTTACAAAGAAGGGAAAGAAAGCAGAAGTTCTCTATTCTCTAACATTCAAGTGCCTACAATTTAAGAACTGGAAAGAATATTTCAACAACAAATATAAAGTAGGTTAAACAACTCCTATATTTTAAACCCATAATATCAAATAAATTGTATCAAAGACTACTAGAAGAAAACAACTATCTGAATAGTGTTGTTGACTTTTAGCAAAGCCTATAAAACTATGGAAGTTCAAAATGACTGTGAAACAGTTGACGCTGTAGCAGTATTTTAAAAGGTTATTGAAACAGTCAAAATTAAATAAGCAAATTTATTTAAAATTAAATATATCAGAGTTATTTTGATAATCAAATAAGGAACTTCCTTGCTTTTGTACAAAATACTTGTCCTAAAGCAAGCACATATGAAGTGGATTAAAAACTGGCTCACTGAAAGAGTTGTAAGTAAAATAAAAAATGCGAAAAATTCTCCTTCCATGAAGATTCTGCAAAGATATTTTTATTCTGTGTTATGCAGCATTTCTATCAACGATCTGCAAGAAAAAAAAGTGCTAATACATTTTGTAGATGACACAAAAATTGATAGAGCTTTAGATAATGATAAAGGAAAAGTCAGTCTGGTAAAAATCATTCAGAACAAGTTATAAGATGTGTTTTACATGAACAATTGTCTTTTAATAGAGATAAGTCGAGGTCATACAGCAAGGAATTGGGAATATAAGTCACAGTAGTCAGAGAGTGGTAAATGAAAAAGATTATAAACCAACTTCAGAGCATAACCAACTGAAAAATAGATGATAGTGTAATGCAAAGGTTAAAAGTGCAAACACAACCCCTGACTGAGAACTAGGAACATACTGAGAGCAACCAGGAGATGACACATTAGAGCATTATCAGAACTGTTAGAGAAACACAGTATCCAAGTCTTGTCTCCACGTTAAAGAGCTTAAAAATAATTCAAAATCTGAAAGAACTGTTTTATATTGTGACACAAAAGAAATCATCTGTTTCTCTTCTGGAGAAAAGAACTGTATCATCTATATGATACAGTTACCTTTTAAAAGCAACTGTTCTTTAATGTGGAAAAGGAAAAATCCAAGTAGCTGAAAGTCAAAGCCATTGAAGTTCAGGTCAGAAATAAGATCTATTACAGTTTCAAAGCAGCATGGTCTAGAAATTTCAATTTATATAGATAGTATATACATGTTTTGAGACCTTCAGGAACTGCCATTTTGCTTTAGGAGACTGATACAAACTTGCACCAGAATTAAGCTTTAAAGTTTGCTTTGAGACAAATATGCTATGCACGAATACAGCATGGAACCAGGCAGAACCAAGCATGCATCTGTGCTCACACAGGATTATACAATCTGTTGGTACCAGACTAGACTAAAACTAGCTTATTACTCTCCTCATATGCCAGAGTCTTAACCGTAGCATAGACATATGGGTGCAAGGGAGCCTAATGACAGAGGATGCCTGCAGACAGGGGGGGGAGGAATTGAGAAATCAACAGTTAGGCAGTATAAAGTTCAGTAAGACCCCTGCCCAAATGTGGTATACAACATCTGAATGTGTTAGAAAATAATTTAAAGAATAAGATATTCCAAAAACTCCACTCCTGGAATGATTCAGAACACTGGCTAAAAATGAATGGATTGTTTTGCACATCGTTGTGTCTCTATGTTATACCCATCCGGACACGTTTTTAGCACAATAATTTGCATCACAATAACACTTTCTGAAGTGATAAAGTTAAACTAGTCATGTTCATCACTCTGTTTCTTAAAACTTACATAATCAAAACAACTCCTGTGTCTTTTTTTGTCTCTACTTATCAAAAGTGTTTTTTAAGTTCCATTAGGCTGGTAAACTCAATGAATTATAATCACCTCAATTGCGTCGTCATACATTTTTCTTGCCTCCATGTCCGTCTTGTCTGACATAAGCCAGGCTTTCAATAAATATTCATAAAAACTGTCTCCCAGCCCGCCCACAGACGTGTGATCTGCAGAAGAGAAAGAGTGGAAAAAATATTGAAGCTGTTATATAATTTGTAATTGCTACATTATTTGTAATCAAGTTGTTACACCTTGAATTTATTCAAAATTAAACCTGACAGTTTTAAGGTTCACCATTGTAAAAATATCAGTCTTCTAAGCCTGTTTAGTAAGACAAAGCTGTACTGTGTGCACTCCAAACTTACTTCACATGCTTGGAACCTGTCCCCTAGCAGGCAGGACAATATTCCAATATTCATTTTCATTATTTGTCATTCTGCATTGTTTGTACAATAAGGATGTCCCTCACATCACAAAATTGATTTAAGCATTAATTCCTGTCACAGAAATTAATTGTTTTGCTGCTATTTTCTGGGGTTTTGTTTTCTACTAGATTGCAGCTCCAAATCAACTACATCACTAAATACATGATTTCCTTTTTGGCGTATTATCTCCTTCCAAAGGTCACCTTTTGCAAGCAGTATCATTATTACTCTGTGTTGACAGACAAGAGAATTACCTGTGTTTTCTGTCTGAGTGACTGACACATTCACATCCAGAACCTACTTCTGATGGCCTGATGCAATCCTATGGCTCCTCTTCCAACCAAAGGTAAGTACTCCTTCAGCATATACTTCTTTCAAAAAGTAGCATAGTCTCTTTAATTTACTGGTCTCTTTGACCATGAAAGCATATAAACTTTCCTTTCCAAGGATTACAGCCCAAAACACTGGCAGCAGAATAATCAGAGTCTACTTAATGTAGGCAAAGAAAATGGTTAAGATCAATTCTGTGAAAATGTCCAGAAATTCACTGCCCCAAGCATGCCCCAGTCATGAAACTTCCTTTTATTTTCTGGTGGGAAAAAAAAAAAAAAAAAGATATGATACTTCCCTTTTCAAGGTTCCTCAAAAAAGTGATATTATCCATAGAATTTCTGTAATGAAGATGTAAAAGGGAACATACCAAAGGATTTCTACGCACAGAGCAGGAGCAGTGAAAAGCCTTTAGCTTTGTCACTTTGTCATTTGTTTCCAGGTCGCAATTTGGAGAAAATACTTTCATATCCTTTTCTTACACCCCAGAATCTCTTAGATAGCCTAGTCAAACCCAGCTAGTCGGTGATTTAAGCCCATACAAGGTCTCTGTTTAAAAGCACCTTATAATAATATAATCTTCTAACTTTAACCTGTAAGAGGATACTCAGGTCTCGAGTCGTTTTCTTTCACAACTGCTAGAGCTAGAAGTTATTCTTTGAATGAACAATTACATTCTTGCATAAACACATGAACTGAATCCATAGTTTTCAGAAAAAAAATCATCACAAAACTATTACTCATATCAACACTAGAGGTCTTCACAACAGATACAGTTTAAATATTTTTCTGTTAAGCTGCTCTCTCTTGCCTAATTGAAATCAGTCACTTTAGTAGAGACTGCTCTCAGCGTGACTCCCCTGCAAGAAGCCTTCCAAAGGTACATCCAGTTCCCAACCAGGATGGGGTTGCTGAGTCACATGCTTGCAGCAGCTCCAGCTTGTTTCAGGGCATGAAAGAGCAGCAGAATGAGTGGAAAAGGTACATGTATTAAACTAAGGCAGCCATGCTCCATGTGAATTTCTAAAGTCAATTATTAGAAAGACTCCTTCACTTCTTAAGTCATTCAAAAACTGCATTTCTCACCTGTCAGCAGCTCTTCTCCTCCTCTATATTCTTTCCGGTTTTAGATGGAAGTACAGGGTAAAAAGGAATGAGGAGCAGTGAGACACACATGACTCAGAACCATCCTTTTGACAGCCTTTTCTGTACCTACATGTGTTCAGAGAGCGGAGCAGTGCAAGCCTTTCAGAGGTGCATATTCTCCTCCCACTTCTTGCGCCCAAGAAAGAAGCAAACATGACAGTGCTCAAGAGCTCCTGAGGTCCTCGCAGGTATTGGCTGCACAATGTTTTGGGTTTTTTTTTTCCATTTCACCTGCCTTCCTCCACCTCTTGAACTACACAGAGGTCTCATGTCTCCTCAATTATTAAACACTGAGCTCTCTCACTCTTCAGTTGCTACTCTCCACAGACAGAGCAGAGGGAAGACAGTTCAGGGCAAACTGATTCAGGTCATTCTCTTTGGTAGCAGAGAAGTGATGAAACATTTTGATGAAACATCTCACAGATGAAAAGCTGCTTCCTCTGAAGAAGACCACACCAACTATGTAAGAGCAAACCACAATAATATATAGCAGGTCAGAAAGAAATTGAGCAAGTACATGGCATCTCACTGAAGTGACAAAGCATCTCAGTCTGATACAGGAGAGAATATTAGTGGCCTCTGATAATTCGTTCTTTGTAAGTGGAATTGTTTCTTTACAAATCTGACATAAATAAACTTAGCTCCTCAGGGCCCAGACATAGGGTTCCCACTCCCCAGTCATGGCTGAGACATGGCAGCTCTTCTATTTTGGAAAACAGCAGCTTTAGTCCGAAGAAGGTAACACAGATCTTAGGCATTCCCATAGCTCATTCTCCTTTCTCAAACCTTGATGTAAATAATGGTCCCAAATACTCCCCAACAAGCCCTGTGCTAAGCAAGGAGCAGCAGTTCCCAAGAACACAGTTATGACAGCAGCCAGCACTTCAAAAACATGTGTCACCTCTTTTTGTTTACAGGGAAACTTTGGTTCAGTAAGCAATAAAATATCTTGCACAACAACTTAAAGCCCCCTAAAGATAACATTAATAACAAAAGCTGTTCTAATGAAAGTCTACATTCTCTCTAGAGCAAACTTAGGGTGCAGAAATTATATTTAAACAGATGGTCTTAAGTAGTTAACACCAGCTTAATGAGGCAAATTAAAAACAGTTCATTATTTGTTAAACCTCTGCGCTTTGTTCCTTAATTGCACGATTGTCATTTCTTGGCAATGAGCAGGAATAAAGAAAGAAGCCAAGTGTTGTTTGAAAAACAGCACACTGCGTCAAGAGCGGACACTGCAGTCACCACCATCAGATTTGACAGTGAGCCGCTGCCCCTTCCAGGCCTGTATCATGTGGGCCTGTACTTCCTTGGCATCCAACCAGTTTGCAAACATTAAACATCCATTTAAGATGCTAGTGCAAACATCCATTTGCACTAGTATCCTAAAGCACTGTGTTTATTTTTCCAACAGCAACAATGTTTTCGACTACTCTATAGAAGACTGGGGGAAAAAGGAGGCAACTATTGCTTCAAATAGAAAAACAATCTCACCCGTGTGCTAGTTTAGAGGGAAAAGTTTGACACAGATAAACAAAAGAAAAAATCATTTTGCATATGTAGTTGCTTCACTATGCAGAAGCGTACAGCAGACTACCTAGTGTATTTATAGAATATAAAATTTCTTTCTTCTCTCACAGCTCCCACAGCTCCTTCACAGCTTCATACAAGTCATACTTTGAGGCTGTGGATAAAGCTTAAAATTTGTGTTTGTGCTCACAGAAGGCATAAGCATTACCCAACTTCTGCTCTATGTATAAACACAGGTAAGTAGAGCAAAGCTGCCAAATCATTTCCTTCCACATTCTGTAGCTGATGTTTCACATACAAAATATCTACTAATCTTCAGGATATCATTTGATACTTGGCTTTTTAAACCCTGATAATCATCTACAACAACCTACTTCAAAACAATGTGAAATCAATGTAAACTGTTTATCAAAGCTTGTATCACTGCTTGTTTATGAGCAGTGATTGCTACTGAATTTGAGAGGCGCACAAGAAGTTAAATGTTGTAGACTGTACAATAAAGTAGATTGTGTTTCTCTGTGAAAAAAAGAACAAGGTATTTTTCCTCTTCAGCACATGTTCTGTCGTGTTCTTCACACACTAACTCTGCTCAGTTATGAAACGGTTAGAAACTGAGTTCTGAGCAGAACCTTGTTCAAAAACATGACTAATGGAAAACGTCCTGTACTAACGGCAGTGGTGTTTTTAGGGGCAATGTCCTTAAAGGTGTAATCATCCCCCTTTCCCGGGATCTTCTACAGTTCTGCTAAAATCTCCTTACAAGGGAACTACAGGGAAGTGAGGAAAGCTAGTTAAAAGAATCTAAAATGATCAACTAAGAGAATTATGTCTTTGTAGGTATCAGACATGATTTAAAAATAGCCCAATGGATTCCCAAAATACCACACAGTATACACACAGTTTGTAAGTGTACTACTCATCAAATAAAGATTAGAAAAAGAGTAAAAAGAAGCAATAAATGGCAAAAGACAATAATAGAGACTATTAGAAAGAGGAAAGGATCTTTCAAAAAACCCTGATGTATCCAAGTTAGGATAAATAGGATGCTGAAACTCCAGGAGGTCACATAGAAAGTACAATAAGGCAGCACAAGCAAGTTGGAGGGACAATTTGTAAACAGCAAGAAAACCTGGACAACCTTTGAAAATAGAATGTCTCATGCTAGAAAACTGGAAAGGCAGCAGATAAAGTACAAAAGGAGCATACAGAGAAATGAAACAATAGAAGAAAAGCAAAATGATTTGTTTTGTGTGTTCCCGTTTGACACTGAGACTGGAGATATTCACACACCAGGATCTTTATGTGAGATAAAGTTTATGTCTCAAAATAAGCTGCAAAAAATTAAAAAATCAGAGGTCAAAGAGCATTCATCTCACCCCATTCCCTAAAAAAAAAAAAAAAAAAAAAAGGAAATGATGAACTGTGATCTCTTGCTTAAAACAGTCTCAAATGTTTCAAGAAAAATGGAAATACAGACCACAAATCTGATGCCTGTACAGAAAAAAATCCATAAAAATTATAGTGTAGGCAGTGGATACATGGATAAATACAACATATAGATGAAGCCAGGAGGAGTTTTATAAAGAGATGTAACATCTTAGCAATCCACTGAAATCCTCCAAAGAACTCAAACCTGGGGTGAACTTAAATCTGGACAGCACAGCGGACCTGAACTTCCAATAAGTAACTGACAAGTTTTTTCCACTGCATTAACAGCATCACCAAAGGAGGTCAAAGGAGGAGATCTCTTCTGCCCATCACTGGTTAGATCACATTTGCAGCACTGTGTCTGTCTCCAGGCTCCTCAATAAAAGATAATCAGAAATATACTGGACAAATCTAGCAAAAGGCTACAAAGATGATAAAGGGCTTGGAGCTTCTGACATTAAAGGAGAGACTGAGAGAGTCTGGATTGTTTAGCCCTAAGAAGAGAAAAGTGGGGAGAAGAAGAGGGCCTCTTATCTATATGTATATATAAATAACTATTAGGTATGGATGGAGCCAGTCTTCTCGCTGTTGTAGCAGCAAAACTGGCAACAAGTACAAACTAAAGTATAAGAAATTCCACTTAAATATAAGAAAAACCTTCATTACTGTCAGGTTAGTTAAACACTGGAACAGGGTGCCCAGAGATGTTGTAAAGTCTCTATCCTTGGAGATACCCAAAACTCAACTGTACAAGGCCCTCTAGCTGACCCTGCTTTGGCTATGGAGGTTGGACTAAATGATCTCCAGAAGTGCCATCTTTATGACAAAATCTTGTTCTTTTTCCTTTCCCTTATATCTTTACAATACTTTCCCTTGTATCTTTACAGTAAAATTCCCTAATGATAAAAGTCCCTTCTTTTATGATTAACTTTTTAACTTTTATGATTAACTATTAAGAAATATATTATCCAAAGAATAAGCCCAGCATCCACTCACACCTTTAGCTGCAATTCTAGTCTAGCACCTGGTGAAAAAAAAATAAATAAAAAGGAACACACACCACTTCAAACTGTAGCAAACCTTGAAACAATAAGAGGAAGATGATCAGATTTACAAAGAAAGTTGACTGAAAAAAAAATTAAACTGACTAGGATTTTTTTGGCCTGGCAAAGTAACAGAGTGGCAGAGCTTATTATATCTCATATGAGATATGACGGAAAATCAAGTTCATGGAAAATCAAGTGAGAAAGACTTTTCACAGTCTCACAGAAAAAGTAAAGAAGAATAGCAGAATTAACAGCTAGCATAATAAACAACAACAACAAAAATGTTTCTCCATTCCATGCATAGAAAGCTATGGAACTCCTACCTACCAGACATTCTGACTTTTTTTTTTAAACTAGGTGCAAAAGTGATCAGTACAGTTCATGCAAACTCCATCCATGAGTGTTATACATAAAAACTTTCTTTAGCTCAGTAAATCTCCAGGTGCCAGGCTGCTCAAGGGCAGAAAGAGGAACTGTACAAGGATAGTAATGCTTGCCCTTTTCTTCCCTTCTAGTGACATTTCCTGCTGGAAGAATACTGGCATAAATGGGTTACTTTTAGTCTGTCTTGGTACAGCTTTTCCAATATTAATGAACCTTTTGTAAGGTTACTTCGATATTGCCAAAGACAAATTATACCATGGCTAGTAGTGTACAAACTTACGAATCAGTAAA
Source organism: Rhynchotus rufescens (assembly GCA_032273925.1). Classification (NCBI taxonomy): domain Eukaryota; kingdom Metazoa; phylum Chordata; class Aves; order Tinamiformes; family Tinamidae; genus Rhynchotus; species Rhynchotus rufescens. Next base: position 9,580 of record JAVCKT010096442.1, read on the forward strand.
AAAAAAAGTCAAAAACATAACATCAACAAAATACAGCAAAAGGATAATGTACTAAAGATAAAGGAGAAAAAAAAATAAAGTTCGACTATTCTACAATAAAAACAACACACCTGCTTGTTCCAAATTCTTTGAAAAGGAAGAACATGCATACAAATGTACAAATTATGTGCAAGATACAACTACATTAAGGCACAGCAACTACAACACAGGTAAAGATACAAGTAGCCTAAATGGGGAGAGAGAAAACAGGCTGGTGTGCTCCTATTGCAGGGCAATGTATTTGACAATGCCAATCAATTCATTTGTTCCTATGTGATGCCAAGATCTACAGCAAAGTAATTAAGTCTAACTGCTGATAACACACTTATTTGCCTACAAATTTTTTAGGGTCAACATATCTCCCTCTGGTCTGGGTCATGGGAAGCAGGCTAATGGAATGAATTTTACATTTGCACTCACCTCTTCCTGAAAGGTCTCCCCAGGTTTGTCTGAGAGAAAAAACATTCAGAATGGAGGGTATGAGTGTAATCAGGAATTTCTCTACTTAAGCTCTCCTCTCTTTATCAAGTATTAGAGATGGCCAAAGTTGGAAGAACAGTAGAAGTAGCAGAAAGAAAACAGCGTGTTCATCTTAATATAACTGCCTCATTTGAGTGAAGAGGTCATAAAGAGCTATTTGGTAAAAAACTGCATAGGCCTTCTAGAAAATAAATGCAGGATTACTGTATCTTTTCTCACGTATCTTTTCACTATTCATCTCAGAGTAGCAAAACCTGTCAGCTACCACTCAGGCTGCCCTGCAGCACAAGTGCTGACAAGTTCTTTACCCTACACTCTTGACAGAAGCACAAATGAATGTTTAAATATGGAAAAGGCTAAGAGAGAACACCTGACCTAAGCCCAGATAAAGTTCACAGTGAAGACAAGGTCAAAGTCAGGTTTTGTCATGAGCATAGTGCATTATAGATAGCAGCAAAGAGAACCACAGTGGGATGCTGGAGGGAAGAAAAGGATTAGGAAGCCATATGACGGAGAGAGAAAAGGCACTGAGCATGAAAGAGACGATAGCCATTTCAAGATTAGACATGAAATAAATGCAGACAGTAACCTCATTAAATTTCTCATAATTAAAATGAAAGTTGGATATTTCAAGAGCAGACTGCCAAAACCAGTGAAAACTCCTCTGGAACACGTTTAGTTAAGTATATCAAGAATAGTTAGAAATTCAAAGACCATCATGATTTTAACCCCTGTTAGAAATGGTATTTTCACAAAAAGATGTCTAGGTGAATAACTACAACTAATTTTTATGACAGGGAAAAAAAGAAGGATCTGTGACTGAAACAAAGGAATGTATGCAGAAGCAAAGAGAACATGGTTGCTAATACCTATGAAGAAGGCTTCCCTAATTCTACGGCCCTAACATTAAGTAAGTTATAACCCAGATTCTCCAGCTCTCAAGAAAAGACTATTGATGACTGGCTTCTTTTTCTTAAAGTCAGAACTAATAACTACTCTAAAAAAACTAAAAGCACAAAATTATTTCTGTAGGTGAATTACATCTGTAGGTACATTTACATATGTACTACTGCACTAAAAAATGCTCTCTCTGACACTTCTGAGGTAGTGCTGACTTTCATAAACATGAACCACCTTAATCTCAAATGACTAAAGTAGTTATAAATCCGATCTGAATATGGTGATGCATAAAGGTACATTCACCTTTAGAATACTGTTAAGAACCTTATTTTTCCTGGAGATATGAAGACAGAGTGTAGCACTGAGTCAATTTTTGAAAGGCTATATAAAAATCAGATCTCATTATTCTCTTCTATGAGCTAATTATGCAAGCTGGTAAACAATCCTGGTGATTTCTTGTTCATATGACATCTGTCTACAGTGCCAGACATGCAGTGAGTAATAAGAAAAGCTAGTATTTTGGAAAAGCCTCAGACTGCCATCCAAGCAAAGTACACTAAATCGGGGTTTATATGCAAGGAAAGTAATTAGATGATTGTTAGAATACACATTTTAAAAAACACACTTTAAAAAAGTTGTAGTGAATACTGAATTTTGCAGTCACTAGCTTCTTGAATGCGGTGCATATTCTGGATTCCTCCCTGAGGAATTAACCCCACAGAGGAAAGCACTGTGACTACTAAAGACCATCACATAGCAGAAACAGAAGACATCAAGTTGTCTATACGAGTTACAAATTATAGAGTAAGCTGAGGGTGCTGATCCCAAAAACCTAGTGATTGAATGGACTAACCAGTATGCTATATCTTTCTTCTTTGTTTTAACCTTTATTTATTATATTTTGTAAATGTATATATCTTGTAAATGCATAAAAGAATATGAAAGAATCAGTGCAGCCAAGCAAATACAAACGGTTCCTCAAAAATGCATAGTATATAAACTGAGGGTTCTAATCTCTTCCAGTGCCTAGAGGTTCATCTAGACTTCCAGAGATATGAATTTCCCAAAGATTATCAATAAGCAGGCACACAGCAAGGGAGATGTTTTTTTCCTCCAGCTTATCAATCAAAGAGACCCTGTACCAGTTTCAGAGAAGATGATTACAGTCTACCACTGCACACCTACTAAGCTTTCAGTCACAGGGAACCTAAACACTATTTGTAAGAGACTGCACTGCCTTCCAAATGCAATTAAAGGCTTATTTATTTGCTCATCGTCAAATAATTTGTGTCCATCTCGTAGAAGATGACCCACAGACTATTATCCATTGATGGTCCTACATGTGGGAGGAGAAGAAGAGGCAAAGCACAGCCACAAACAAAGATTGCCGTGAGGGCAATCAAGCGGGACTTTAGGGAACTGGGGCAGGCAACCAGGAGCTCAGACACACAGGTCATTTTCTCTTCCATTCTTCACAGCACTGGCAGCAATATAGACAGAAACAGGAGGATACAGTTCATCAACTCGTGCCTCCACGGTTGCTGTCATCATCAAAACTTTGGGTTCTTCAGCAACAGGATGCTTTACACGGAATGATGGGATCTAATGGGATCCATCTTTCCCAAAGGTGGAAAAGGGTCCTGGGTCACGAGGTAGCAGGGCTCATCGAGAAAGCTTTAACCTAGATTTGAGTGGGGAGGAAGGTATTATCGAGGAAGCAGGTGATAAGGTAGTTGATGGCCTGTCATGCTACTCACAGCAGCCTAACGCCATAGTCTGTGAAGGGTCCCCAAAGCCTGGAGAGGCTAAATGGCAAAGTAAGAGAACTTCTAAGGGCCCACACAGTCAAGCTGCAGCTGCCCCAGCTACAATGAGAGGGACATTGGGAGCCCAACTCAAATGTCTCTACATAAACACACGCAGCATGAGGAATAAAAAAGGGGAACTGGAGATGCGTGTGTGGTTGCAGGGCCATGAGCTCATTGCAGTTACTGAGATATGGCAGGACAGCTCTCATGACTGGAATGTGGCCATGGAGGATTTTAGGCTTTTCTGGAAGGGCAGGCCTGGAAGGCGAGGC
>JAVCKT010096443.1:0-13077 GCA_032273925.1 Rhynchotus rufescens
AGAGGAGAGGAGAGGAGAGGAGAGGAGAGGAGAGGAGAGGAGAGGAGAGGAGAGGAGAGGAGAGGAGAGGAGAGGATAAAATGAAAAGCTGGGAAGTGTCTGTCAAAAGATCGTGACAATATATCCTCTGCTCTGTTTGCATGGGCACATTGTGCATATTGAGCAGCAGTGGCAGAGGAGCTTGTTTGTGATGCTGAGTGATTCACCGCAGAGCAGATGAATTATTTTTAAGGTAAGTTTCCAGCATCTTAGTCCTCCCACTGGTCTTCTGAAAACTCCTGTTGCCCTCACAACTGTGGGGAATGACAATTTGCTTTGGAGCTGTGATTCCTAATCCAGAATATGCCCTCCTAGAAAACAGTGGTATAGACATAAAGAATTTAGAGAACAAGCTATCTACTGCCTGAAGCAGATTTGTCACCAGGTAGATAAAATGGCCTGCAGCCTTAAAAGAACATAAGCTCCAGGCAGAATGGGTGCCCCATCAGATTATAGTATTGCCCCTAATGAATATCCTGGGATATTCCCTACTCCTAGGATAGGGAATCCAACTCAGGACCAAGTAAAATATAGATCTCAGGAAAAGAACTCCACAAATGGATATTATCAAACTGCCAGCACTTAGAACACCAGTCCTAGAAATCTGTGCAAGGATTTGTTAAGATCAGATAGGAAAGGAGGAATGCTTATTAAAAGAGGTAAGAGACAGTCAAATATTATCTCTAATACAATGACAGAAACAGCTGATAACTAGGTCAGCTAGACTTTCAAAACATAGACTGGAGTTGAACCTCCTAGTCGCTAACTGCTGCTCTGGAATATGTCTTCCTAGAAGCTTTTCTGCAATAAAACCAGATGCCAAGGCAAACCTCAGTGCTCTTAAAGCTATCTTATAGTGCACAACCCATTAGTGTTGCACTGTGCACTGTCCTCTATCTTTTTGGAGCTGCTACCTAAGTGAGAAAGTGCTTGAAAGTATGACTTCTTCTTTCATATGTGAAGAAACGTGAGAATTAATTGTGGTTGTAATGCCTAGCCTACTTGAGGACACTTGAAGGTATTGTTATTCAAAATATATGGTCTGTGCTGTGCCCCGGTCACCAAAAAGAAATTTGTATTTCTTTGATATCGAGATTTGTTTACGATGCTTTCAACATAGCCTGGGATGTGTGCGGTCTGTGTGCAAAAAAAAAAAACAAAAAAGCAAAACAAAACAAAACAAAAAAAAAAACCAAAAAAACAAAAAGGACATCCACTTAGTTTCCAGACATCTTTGAGTAGATTAACACATTTCTCTTTGATTTAGAAGGAATTGAACCAGAGAAGTTAATCCTACTAGAGAGTAAAAACATCTAATGATTCAGCATGACTACAATTGTTTCAAAATTTCACCAAAGACAACGTGTAATGCAAACCGATAAGAAGAAACTAGCCTCAAAATGCCTTCTAACTGCTGCTAAGCCACCCAAACACCTAGTTATATTAGTGTCTTCTGTTGTTAAAACAATGGTTTGCACATCCATTCAACACTTCTTACAAGCATTTTAATGTGCACAAGAAGGAAGGTAAAGAAAGACTATTGATTCATACTTGACAAACATAAAGCTTTACAGGTAAAAGAGATATTTGTTCCCTCTAATATAATACAGCCCTATTTATGGAGTACCCCAGCAATCATATAACTGAGCTAACAGTAACATAGGGATGAGATTTAAAGTGCCACAGGGAGTTTCACTAGCATAATTCATTGTCTAAAGGTGTTATTCAGTCATGAGTCTCCAATAAATATAGGATTTGGAATGAACTCTCTAATTTTTGCAAGTAGTCAGTGCCTCAGTTTTATTTCCGGCCTTACATGAAAATGTGTGAACCGATCTCAGGCTGGGGTATGAGTCCTTTCTGACCCTGGAACATGAGCAGTATGCAGAGAATCAGCACTTCCCTGGAGCTCATTAAAGACATCCCTCCCATAATGAACATAAAAGTTCATACACAGTATTAAGTTCATAATCAACTCTTGCCACATTTAGGAGCATGCGTTTAAGTTTTTGCATGTTAAAGGAGCTGACAAGGAGAAGACAGACTTTTGGGCTCTACTGACTGTTTAGTTTCTCTGCGGAGGTAATGGTATTGGAAAAAGCAAGGACTGGCCTTTCACGGAACTTTGTACAGTTACTGATGAGATTTAGGCTTCTCTACAGAGAGGTTAACAGCAAGAAACTTAATGTGGGGTAGAAGAGTATCTGTATCACTAGAAGAGTCTTGAGAGGCCTAGAGATTTTAGCCCCATAGCTTAGCCATGTTAATAGGGGGAGTATAAATCCACCTTCTTTCTGACTGAAATACAGAGAGAATTTTCATTAGCTCTGAAGTGTAAGCTGAAAATGGAGAGGACTGATATTTTCTTATCTAGCTAAACTACAGTAACAGGAAGGCATACTTAAGTCATGAAGAAGACTGAGTAGCTTGCTTCTAAGAAGTCATAATTTGGATGAATCTTTTCAAGAACTGGCACTCAATTCTGATCTCTTTTAGTCTTTGTAACATGTAGTCTGTTTGCAAAAGATTTGAATGGATACTTAAGTACAGTGATACTGCTGCAAAACTAAGCATAACTTTTTGATTCAAGTGTTACCTTTTACTTTGCCATTTCCAGATGAAGAATTCCTTGTTCACTCTATACACATAGTGAGTCATAGCTGAACTTCTACACTTCTACACTCTCCACATAGCTGAACTTCTACACTCACAGAAGCTGAACTTCTACACATGTCCGGGCGACGGACATCGTGGGCTTCTTGTCTTGGATGAATATCATCCAATGCAACAGGGTAACTCGTTGCATAAACTTAGGTTTAGAGTCTCTTTTTCTTGCATGGGGACATAAGGATTAGATGAATTTCACAACTTGCCTGGTATGGGTCTTCATTGTCAGAGATGCACAGGAGAAAAGAGCTAACTCTTCTGCCTCCTTGCAAGGAAAAGATTAAGTCTAAGCCTAAAGATCTAAAGGTTTAAACTTGGAAAATTCAGAATTGTATTGATAATGGAAAGCCTATTCATATAGAAGGTGGAAGTGAATGGACTCTTAATGCCAAATTATCCTAAATCATCAATTTAGATTTAAACATGGAAGAGACTTCTGTAGATCTTGCACTAATTGAGAACTTTGTCAATTTCCAGTTAGTAAGTTTTCCAGGCAATTGCCTCTGCCTTGAAGATTTGTCTAGTAATCATCTGAACAGAACTGGACCCCCCCCCCCAAAAAAACCTATTTACCTTCCCAACACTCAAAAAGACTGAGCTAAACAGAGAATACTTGGAAGGTTTGCTAGCTTTCTTGAGATGTGTAATTTAAGTCATGGTCACCAACAGAGAAAAGATTTGAATATGCCTTGCTGTGAAGAAGTGGGATGAAATTTTGGCTGCACATATGCACAAATTTTCAGTTCATTGGAGTTTGGATATCATAGTGTTCAGGCATTCATATGAATCATCATTATGTCTGTTTAATTTTTTAATTACGATTACAAAAAAAATGGTATTTCCTTTCCTTCATGAGATTGAACAGCTTGATATGATGGCTCCCACATTCTTTTTGAGTGTAGAAAAATGGTCATGATTTTCCTAGTCTTTATAAAACTATTAAGAGTCATGGACCCACCTGGTACATTAGTAGAATTGGCTTATAGACCTTACCAAGACCCTGAGGTCCTGACCTACCCCCTGGGGCCTCCTTTACCTGGCCCTCGCCCATCCGAAGAGGGTCAGTGAAGCTGGTGAAGGAACTGGAGCACAAACCTTACAAGGGACAGTAAAGAGGTGGAAATATTTAGTCTGGAGAAGAGGCTCAGGGGAGACCTTATCACTTTCTACAAATACCTGAAAGGAGGCTGTAGTGAGGCAGGAGTCTATCTCTTCTCCAAAATAACTTTTGGCAGAACAAGAGGAAACAGCTTCAAGTTGCGCCAGGGAAGCTACAGGATAGATATTATGAAAAATTTACACACGAACGGAGTAGTGAAACATTGGAATAGGCTGCCTGGGACGATGGTGAAGTCACTGTCTCTGGCAGTCTTCAAGAACCGTGTAGATGAGGAACTTAGGGACATAGTTTAGCAGGCAGGGCGTTGAAGGGCTTACGGTTGAACTCGATGATCTTGAAGGTCTTTTCCAACCATAATGATCCTATGATCTCAGCCCAGCACAGGACTGTCAGTCCCTTCCCCTTATCAAGCAGCAGCTCTGGGTCCAGGTCCCCCAACACTGTGGCCCCCCTCCACAGGCAGCCTTTCCTGTCCCCAGCCGTCCCTGCATTCATTCCTCCTTGCAAGCCATGTGCAGAAACTCTTAGCTGTTTAGCTTTATCTTTTTTTTTTTTTTTCCCTGAAGCATTATGTTGCATAAAATGTTAAACATATTATAATGTAAGAAATGAAATTTTATGGCAGCTCTCCTAAAGCACTCAACAGATTGTCTATATTTTAAACTCTACTTGTCTGCCAATTTGCCACACATTATTTTTACAAATAACTTCATACTGACTGTACACAAAGACTGAACGCTTTAAATAGAGAACCACATGAAAAAGGAACAAGCTGAAGAATAAGAGACTGAAGTGTATGCAGCTTTCATCCTTTTCTTTTTAAAACATGGGTGCATTTAAGGTGAATGAGCTTTGTCTGAGAGGAATCTGTGTTCCTACACTGCAGATAGTGAGGTGTTACCGACCATATGTCAGGCTGTGATCCTGTTGCTGATCCATTGAGCCAGCTTCTAGTATTTCATTCTGACTAGCCTTTGTGGCAGTGACATGTAAGATACATCAGTGCCCCTTCAAGAATCCCCTGCAGGACAAGCTGAGCTTGAGCTTGGAGACATTTCGCTGCCTTTCACCTCTACAGAGGCTTCTTATCTTCCGCTGTCACTACTGTGTTTTCTGTTCCCTTACATATGGGCCAGGTTTCTCTTGTAAAACTAACTACTGAGTTAAAGGAATACACATCTACACATCCATGGTGTGTGTGTGTGTGTATACCATGGTGTGTATACACCATGGATGTGTGTGTGTGTATATATATATACACACATATATACATACATACATATACACACACACACACACACACACACACACACACATACATATATATACATTATGTGTGTATTTGGGAATACATATGTGTTTGTATTAGGGAAACAGGATTAGGAAGCCTGTTGTCTCCAGCCTAGCTTTGTCAAAAAGAGACATGCAAGAAGGCACAGGGCTGTAAAGTCCATTCTTTCCACTCTGGCTCTATCTATGACATCTCTCAGAATTTTAGTTTCAGGTTTTGCACATATTGCTGCATTTGTTACATTTGGATGAATTTTGAGACTTCTTTTGCAACATAATGGAATTGGAGCAATATTTTGTTTGAAAATAAATGTATTCTGATACAATTGTGACTGGCATTCAAAGTGACGTACTCAGGCATGTCAAAACTACATTTTAGTTAGGACACTGAGGACTTCTGAGTGGAGAGGAGGAAAGAGAATAAGGACAACTAGAGTGATGCTTGTGAGAAAATGTGTTTCAAAGATAAGTCTTTTTCATTTGGCTTCATTTTCCTTTTGAACATGGGTCTGTGCTTGTGAAGCTGGTAGGAGGCTAGGCGCAGCTAAGATTGGTAATAAGATCTCTCATGGATATCTAGTGGATGAAACTGGAAGTTGCAATCTCAACTTGGAACAATTAAGCAAAGATATAAAATTAGTATGGCAAACTAACTTCTCCACACAAAAAGTAAACTCCTTTGCAACTAGTCCAGCCTAAAGAAAATTATCTATATAAACTTAAACATCATTTCCATAAAGCAGAGTGAGACTGTTGACTGTCAAGTGGTAGTTCTGAAACTCATCTAAGTCATTTATTTGTCTCTACAGCCCAGATCTCTGCAGATGATAAATGGAGATAATAAATTATGATAAATTGTATTAGATTTTTTCCAATTCCCATGGCAAAATTTATAAACAATTATATTCCCTTAGCAGAGTGTGCCATAACTTTCATATAAAGGCATAAAATTATTATCACTATTTGAAGAACTTGATTCTAAATGAATATAAGAATTTTCAAAAACTGTCAGACCCTTTGATCCATTACTTTATATATAATACATATATATGTTACATATATATGTGTGTGTGTGTCTATATTATATATATCTACAACAAATATGTATACACACATTTATTAACTTATATGTTAATGTAATCTGTCATAAAAGACAAAACATAAAATAGTATATCTATAGTATCCCTCCAAGTGTATCTTTATATGTGGAACTTCTTGGCATCTCAGTGCTTTTACTCAGTGCTATCATCTTTATTAATTTTAATTCCTTTGCAGTTAGTATTTTGAGGAGATCGAAATGCCTTTTGAAATGAATTGAAAATTCATCTGTATTTATTTTTCTTCTGACAACTTCCCTTGATGACTTATCCTTTTCATTCCATATTTCTTTAATGCTTGCCATTATGTCTGAAGTAGATAATAACTATAGAGAGTAAAGGCATGGTTTTCCAAGTTTTATATAAAATCTCTAGAGGAATAGGATAATCTTCAAAATGTATTTATATGCCTTTCCGTATAAAGTCTTTTCTATTTGAGGATGAGTGTAGTTTAAATTTATTTAATTGATCCAAAAATACTTGCTAGATCCAATGAAAGAAAATATTTGATTGACATATATAACATTAATAATCATACTAGAGAATAGCTGGGTTTATTGCTATTCACTACCTGATGCAGCCTTCATAATTTCAGCTAAGTCATATTCTGGTTTCATGTATGTAATTATTTTTTTTTCAATATATCCACAATGTCCTGGCAATATGAGAGCTATAATACATTCCCCTAAATCTTGTAGTTTTACCTAAGACATTCTGTCATGTTGGATTCAAATCTGTCTTGGTATCATAAAGAAAGACTTGCTGTTTTCCTCTTTGCCTTTAAAATAGCGTACTAACAATAGAGGTACTCACTGATGAAACCATGGTTACAGTGAAAAAAAGTTGCATCTGCATCCCTGTGAATTTCTTTTCATTTTTGTTTTGTCCTTCACTGTAGGCATGTATCCTGCATCTAACATACTAGTACTTGCTCTGTTATTTTGAAAGAAAGAGAGAGCTCAGATCTCTAAATATGCCCTTGTTTAGAGAAAAGGAGTTCTCAAGAGCACACAACTCTAAATATGCCCTTGTGACTCTTCAGCAAGAGGAAGAAGAGCAAAAAAAAAAAAAAAAAAATGCTGATTTGACATCACTGGTTTTCAAATGACATATCAGTTGTCCTTCCTTTTGCATCACTATTATAAAGCAAAACCGAATCAGAACACCTATCAGGCACTTTTCTCCCTGCATTCAGAGCCAGACCAAAGATCAATGATACCACTCTTGAGGTAAAATACTATTCAGCAGGAGTTTAAAAGTGTCAGAAAGTGATTCTATATGGTCAGCAAATAAAGCATCAGATGTATCGCTTTTCAAAACAAATTAATCATCTTTTTCCAGTACATTTTTATCTTCTAAATCAAGGCAGCAAGTAGAGCAGAAAACCAACTCTTTCATATTCAAATTTTGCTGAACACAGGATGACACTCACAGCTACGGGGCTTGAATTTTATTTGCATGTACTTTTATGTCACACTTGCCTCTTTCTTGGATCACACTTGGGCATCCTTATTCACTAAATACCGTGACAAATGGTATCCACCCCTCCTGAAGATGAGCTTAATTACAGAGTAATAGAGTGATCAATATGCCAAATTCAGTCTTTAGAGAAGAAGAAGTTGTCATAGTAGCATGAAGCTTGTGTGTAAGTTGATCTGTTCTTTATGTAGAAGAAAATGAATGGAATGTTGTTACTTCTAAGTGTTACATGACACCGTATTTTTTTCCTTCTATACAGTAAAATATCACTATCTCAATAGGCTTGTGATTAACAAAGCATTGGGATACAGTTTAAACAACACAGTCTTGTTTTAAGCATACAGGACATTGAAACAAAAATTCAGTTTCTCTCTTTGGCTTTACAAAGAGCAAATCCTTAATCTCGCAATACATGATTGAATGACCAAGCCCCTCAAAGGAGTGAATGCAGACCTGTCCAAGAAAGATTCTGGACAACTGAGGAATGTTGCTGTACTGGAAAAAAAAAGTATTTACCTATTCTTCTGCCATATTCTAGAGTAACACTGAATTTTTTAAATTAAACTTCTTTTTTCAGCCTCCCCTCCACTAAACTGGAGTATTTTAGGTACCTGCAAATTGCCAAAAGAAGTCACTAATGCCACACTGTACAGCTTTGTGATGTTTTGAATTTTCTTGGTCTTTATAATGATATTTGGCAGAATGATGCCTCTTTTGGGAGAAGAGTGTAAATATTGAAGCAGAAAAAAAAAGTAGTCTGTATAGGGAAAAAGAGATCTTGGGTCATCACAAACAATCCAAAACTATCATGTTTGCTGCTAAGAGGTTTTCTGTCTAATACAGATATTTCTATTTTTCCTTCCAGCTGCTAGGGTCAGCTTCTCCCAAAGGCAAGGTGAACCAGGGAAGATAATGAACAGCAGTGCAGGGGCCTCCCAGTCCAGGATCTCATCACGCAGCACTGTAGCAGGATGAGTGGGGCAGACTCAGACGTGGTGGCCAGGTCCTGCCAGCAGTCTAGGCCATAAGGCAGTATCAGAGTGATGAGACAAGTCCAAGATAAAGGCAGGAAAACAATCCACAGCTCAGAGTTAGGATAGGAGTTAGTAACAAAGCAGGGTTCAATATGAGCTCAGGCTCAGGTTGGACTCACTGGGTCTGCTGCCAGGAACATACAAGACTGTGCCCTTCCAGAGGTGAGAACTCCTCCAGCAAAGCTGAATTGCCAGAGAATGACTGAAGAAGCCCTAGCAAGGGAGAGCAAAGGGTGACAGCAAAGGAAGGCCACTTTGCTAGTGAAGCCCAGTGATAAATATGTTTTGAGCCACTAAGCCCAGTAAAAACCTGTTCTATATATATATATATGTATATGTTCTCTCTCTGGGTTATTTTAGAGTCACTTATATAGTCTAATATGAACAAGCTTTTACATACTCAAATGGGATTTTGATTCCCTATATCCAAGAAAAATCTTTCTGGTTGTGTTTTTGGACTATGAAAGGTCCAGTCTTTATTACTCTGTGATGAACAAAAGTTCTATTAGGAAGATGGAGCCTTATTTTGGATATGTTAAGAAAGATGTTCATCTTTAAACCAAACATCGATACTGTATCTATAGACTTTCTTTTTTTTTTTTTTGTTCGTTACCATGTGGATACAAAGGGATATAAGTTCATAAACTCTGAAGAAAATTTGAAGAGAGATAAAAGAAATGTCATCAGGAATATCTGTGTAAATATTTCCTAGCTCTTTCCTGAGAAGAAAATGGCATTGACACCAGCAAAGTTACAAAAAGACAAATTCCATATAACAATCACTACTTAGAGTAAAACTAAAGCAGCCTCATGAAAAATCTGCTTTGTCAAAAGTAATATTGTCCTAGAAAGAGCAATAAAAGGAAATGCAAAACCAAATGACTGTAGTTAGAAATAAATGCCTGATCTAATAACCTGTAATTTAGACAGACTTTGTGACCTATTAAGAAATGGCCAATGCTCTTGGAAATACTTCTGTAAAAGTAGCACTATGGATATTACATTTCTTGTCACTACCTAATGTCCCATATCAAATGAGCAATGCTTTAAACCTAGAAAGTGTTAGTTATGGCTGGAAGGAGAATGAGTGAAATGAATGTTCTCTCTTGGAATTATAGTGGTGATTTCTCCTTGAGTCATACTATCACCAATAATAAATATTTAACAGCTGGGATATATGCTCTGGCTAGATATAAGACTTTTACCAGTTTGACTATAATTATAGCTTACATTTCAGCAGAGTCAAATCAAAAAAGAGGTCATAGGAAGGGCTCTTAATGTTTATTCTGGCTGTACCAAGCCTGGATCTAGGAATAAATTTTGAAAACAACTTGAAACAAACAAAAAAAAATGGGTACACTTGGAGTAAAGAGGGAAAATGTTTCCATATTAACACTCTATAGGCCACATTTTTTTTCTTCACTTCAGAAGAAAAAAAAATATCAAAATATTAAATTGCTGTGTTATATAGCATAATTTACTACTAAATTGCTGAATACTGTGAAGTAATATATTCTCTTAGTCATGTTGGTACACATTAGAATTTGAACCAGAAATGGATATTTTATTCAATGTTATATTAGCAATAAAAATAAATGTGGTTCCATGTGTTTTATGCTTATGTGCATCTAGAAGAAATACTTATAACTCTTAGTAGCTTGTACAGTTCAAAATGCAGCAAGCATGCTCTGAGCATGTGGGAGTGATCTGGAATAGAAATCAAAACTGTTTAGTAAAATTTGTAACCACATTTATTCCAAAAGCAAGTTGCTTTCTACAGTGTTTCACAATTGTACAAATGGTTTTACATGTGTTTTATTTTCCTGTATTGGAAGGAGGAGATAAATTCTACTTAGATGAATCAAATTTTGTGGACAGCAATTCAAAAATACAGTCGCAGTTAAATTAGTTATGCAATTGTACCATATAAAAGGGAGTATGACTGCAGAAAACTTCAATTTTACTGTATTTACATCACAATGTTTAAAGAGTACATTGCATGCAGGACCATACCCATGAAACATTTAAGGATCAGAGAAACAAAATTATCTTTTATGTGGAAAAACATAATATGTTCTCTCTATATTAGCTTAATAGCCTTAATATGTTCTCTATATACTCAGATATAGCATTGTGGAGAAACACTAATTATATTTTACATGTGTTTCACATTTTTTTCCTATTTCTTCACATCTGTTTAGAATTTGACTAAAACAAAGTCCTCTGAAATATTTACCCATTACAAGCCCAGGAATAATTCTGCCTTACAGCTGAGATTTATGCAGTGCTTAGGTTGTCATTTTCAGTTCAAAGTACCTCGCTCCACCACTGATATACTCTCCAGTGCTTATATGTCAGTGAGCTGATGAAAAGATGCTGTCCCACCGTTAATTAAATGAAACTGATGCCCAGCCCTGAACCTCAGAGGATCGGAGGTCTATCTTGTCGGGACTTCACATCTGAGCTCTGGTGTGCCAAATTCAAAAGAAGGCTGCTGGACAGCCGCAATGCTGGGCATGCTGCAGTGGCCTGCATTGGCTGTGTGCTCATAGGAGATGTCAGATGTTTGGGATGAGATTCCTAGCTTACCTGATGCAAAGAAGTGACCTAGACTCAGGTGACTGCCCAATCCAACTATCTATGGGAATGAAGGGAATTTCAGGCCAACATGTTAATTTTTTTCTATTTTCTACACTAAAAAAGTATTTCTTTCAGCCGAAATTGTACCTCAGAGGCTAGAGTCCTCACCTGTGATATATGCAACTGAGTTGTGTAGTTCTGGAATGTAATCATTAAGGAAAAGAAAGCACCTGTATTAATAGAACTGCATTTCCAACAGTAGATCTTTGGAGGCACCTGTTTCTCTCCACTTCTGTATCAAAATGCCTTAATTTTATTACCAAAGCTCTGTCTCCTTTTTGTGCACCAGGGTCATAGTAATCTTCTTATTGTAATCAGAAAGTCAAATCACATGGCAAATTTTAAGAGATTGCCAACTACAATGCCAACTACAGCCTAGTGTCCAGGAGCCTGTGGAGAGCAGAAGTGATCATGCTAGACTGAAGATAACAAAATATTTTGGAGTGCACATTTGCTGTAATTCAGTATGTAAAAGTCAGTACTAGGCCCACACGAACTGAGCGCATGACACTTCATGCAGTTCACCATCCCACTCTTAAAGAGGCAAATAAGGCATCAAAGGCCTGTGAATGTCTTAAGCTCTTACAAGACCAGAGAATCTGCCAGATGCAGTAGTGAATCTAGTGGATTGATCTGGGCATTCTAAATAAGTCTTTCATGTTCTCTACTTCCTTTCAATTTTAGCTTCAGTTGACTAATTTGTAATTTATGCCACTTTTTCCTTCAAAAATGGATCAGTTGTGCTTAGATGTGATGAGCCAAACTGCGTGGATGTGTCCTCACCAGCAGACTGGGCAGAAACCAAAGTACTCTTCTCACAGCTTCAAAACTCTCACTTTACATGTCATTCTGTCTTGCCGGGCACAAGGTAAAACAAACAAGACACGGATCCACTATTAGAAAAACTATTAGTTGTATTTATTTCTCTTTTCACATCATTTGTGATTGTGGTATAAAATACAGGGAGTTTTTAGCTACTGCTACTCGCATGGAAGGAACAGATTAGACTTTAAAAACTGGTATATACTAGTCGCATATGATTTTATATATATATGTCTAATCATTTAGAAAGATGATTACATTGCCTACTATTCTCCCCTTTGCTTCATATATATGCCCATAAATTTACTATTATATTCCAGTTGAACTCACAGTGCTCAGTAGCAGGACAGAAAATGCTTTGTTTGGCATCTACATCAAAAGCCTATCTCAGGTACTTCCTAACTTTTAAGACTGAAGCATAGTTTCTTCTGTAACCTGATTGCTATATTTTTTAAAAAAAGTAAAAGTTTCTGCTGCTTTAGGGGAAAAAAGAATAAACTATATCCTTAGCTAGCTATAGTGCATTGATAAGCATTATAATAAATAACTCTGCCTGAGGTGGGTGGAATCAGTGCCAGAATTGTATGCAGTAGATGAAATATTCCCTCAGTAGCAGGATTTCCACTTGCTTAAAAATATGCCAGTTTTAAAAATAACATGCCTACAGAATGACTTGGATCTTCTGAGAGAATGACTCCTTCTTTCCTTAAAAGAACACACTCAGCATAAATATAAATATTGATCATTTACTTTTAATGTATGAGTCATATTTACAAAACATTAAATAGAAACCTAAAGGAGGATAAGATGGTTTGGTCACTGCACTCATCACTAAAGCAAAAATAAAATGTGTGCATGACACTGTGATGTTTGAGTTTATTCCCTGTTT
>JAVCKT010096444.1:3041-13075 GCA_032273925.1 Rhynchotus rufescens
CAAAATACTTTGGTGAATGCATCCTGAGCCAGGGCCTGGGACATTTTCTCAGATCTATTCATATAGTCCACATTATAGGGATGAAGATTTGGATGATGCCTTGACTGGTAAGATTCCAAATCGCTGAATCTGAGAATAAATAAGGTTGGAAAGGACCTCTGTAGAACATCTGGTCCAATCTCCTTGCTTAAGTGGGCTCACCTATAGCAGGCTGCCTTTGACCATGTCCAGTGAGGTTTTGAGTATCTCCAATCTCCACAGCTGCTCTGGACAACCTGCTGCAGTGTTCAACCACCATCACAATAAAGAATGTTTTCTTATATCTATGAAAATGCCTTTTCCACGCATTTTCATACTGTGCAGTGGAGGACAGTAAAGAAACACCTAGCACCTAACTCATTGATGAGTCCACACAGTGAACTGCAAAATGCTTTGGAAATACTAACATGATTCACGGTTGCATTAGGAATAACTGGAACAGCTGGATAAATAGTGCAATTGTTGCAAGGTTAATTAGTCTTGACATGGCACTATGTTACATTGCCACTGGTGACAGTTACACAGAGTCACAGAGTCACAGAATGTTCAAGGTTGGAAGGGACCTCTAAGGGATCTAGTCCAACCCTCCTGCTCCTGTAGGGACACCCAGAGCACAGGGCACAGGGCGGCAGTTCTATCTAAAAAACTTGTCTTACTGAAATGCTATACTAGAAAGAGTTGCTTGTGCTTGGAACAATAATATAGTGGATCAGACCTCCCAGGAAAACAGCAGGATAATTGGCTTGTGGCTGTTTCTCCTTTAAAAGTCTAGCAAACTCCAAATCATAGTGCAAACAAAGCTGATCAAAACACAGAAAATTAAAATCAACACTGCATAAAAATTTCATATCATACTAGGATCTTTCAGAGGTTGTATACTACCTTTGAGAAAATAATGACTATGAAAACAAAGTAGCAGCAGAACACTACCTGTATCAGCTATATATCATTTTTCGGCACAAATATCAGCACATCCTTGAAAGCTGGATTGTAAGTTCCTGGATGAAGGGAGAGAGAAATGTCCATTAGGTCCTGCAGGGAAAGTTTCAGAACTAGTGAGTAACAAGCAGGAGACAGAGGAGGGTACTGCTGCTTTTCACAGTTGTAACCCCCCAGTTCAGAGTCATTCATTGCTCAGGAATGGAGAGGCAGAGTGCCACTCTCTAATGCAGTGTGCAAAAGGTAGAAATGGGAGAGCCTGTCCTGGAAGTGGCATATTTCTTCCAAGGGTAGGCATGAACCTGTACTGCCACCATCATCACACCAGACAGCACTGCAGGAAACTGGTAACACTATGTTTTGTGGAAAATGACATGGGGCCAGAAGCAGCACAGAAGAAACAAAATGGTGGAAACTCTGTAATTTCTCCTCTGGCTCTGGTTTATATTTTGCACATGTAAATCTTAAATTTTAAAAAGTTGGAACAAGGAGGTGTCCTCTGTTTTGGACAGTGCTGTTGGGAGCTAGGGAGTAAGTAGTTAGGACCTCAAATTAGGTGCTTCAAATTCACTTAAGTTCTGATTTAAGTTGCCTGCATATTATGCATATAGTATAGTGTTACTGTACTCATAGAAGTTTTCAGCTAAATCAAGCCCAGGTAATCATGCTCATTTACAAATGACAGATAATGATTTACAGATAGTAACTACAGCAAAAGCATAGTCAAAAAATATAAATAAATAAAGAAAGAAAAGTAGCAGTGAGAGGGAAATGTGAGCTATTTGAACAAAGCTGCTTGATGGGGAATGAAGGCAGCAAACCTAGACACAGACTGTACAGGAAGTGGTTGGATGGTATAAATTATTGCCTAAAGCTGTGGGGTGTTGACGTGTAAGGCCAAACAGAAGGAGAGCTAGGGTACAACATGTGCCTGGCCCCTGCAGCACTTAGACTGTAAGGCAAAGAGGAAGGAAGGATCACATAACTTGGATTTTCTTCTTTGCCCGTCTTGTTACTTGACATTAATCATCTTGGTATGTTTTATTCTCTTTTAGCCCTGAAACTACTGTACTCGTCTTCTTTTGAACAAAGGCAAGCATTAAGAAAAGCCAAATGACACAGCAGTTTCTGACCGCTGGAGGCTAGAATGCAAACAACTCTGCAGACATCCTAATAAGAATAGGAAAGTAGCAGTGTTTCTTTTTGTGTTTTAAAAATAGCTTCAACTTAATCACTCTCAAGGACGGACTATTTCAGGGAATTGCTATGATTATATGGAAGCCTGTCAACTCAGCTGCATTGGTTTGAAACTCACTGTTATCAGAAATGACTAAGTGCTGGACTGGAAATGCATTGGTTTGCTCAATACATATCAAAGGATGCATGCCCTGTGAGAGCTGTCACTGATTTTCACCTTTTGGCACTCTGAGAGAAGAAACGTCTCATCGTTGAAGGGGGACTTTTCTTTACCTGGAAAGAAAAGTGAATGTGAATGTGAGCAGATTTCTGCTGTAATAACAGTTGAAATTCAGGGCTTGTTTGAAGTGACAGCAGATCTTCATCCAAGGTTTAATAAACTATGAGTATATTATTCTTTCAGTAACCACAATTAATTTTATTAGGTTAACAGAGGTATTCCTGCAGTAACTCCCCTATCAAAAAGGAAACCTCAGTGTGGCCAGGGCATGTCACAATTGAGACAGGAACAAATACTGGTTCCAGCCAAAACTACCTCAGAAGACTAAACTGGAAAGAATTAGTCTGGCTACTTAGAGCCTGTAGAGCCTGCAGGTCTGGATGTTAGTTCTGGTAGAGAAAGACTCCGTGCTATAGTATGTTTCCTTATGGAAGAAAGTACAGGATTAGAGCACAGACTTTGGCACTGTGATTGCAGGATCCTGAAGTCCCTAAGCCATAACACAACATGAGGAAACCAGATGAGTTACTTAACCATATGCCCACAGCTTCTAAAACTGGCAAGGGCTTGCATTTCTCTGCGGAACAAGGATCTCACTGATACAGCAATGTGACTACTGCGATATATAAGAAGATATATATGTATTTTATATATGTACATACAACATAGTTTTTGGAATATTAAACACATACAAATATATTTCAAAACTCTTATAAATAGCAATCGGTGAGAGCTTGCTACTGGAGACCTGCCTCACTTAAGAGGATGCCAAAATATGTATAACTTGGTGTCTAACATGGAATCTAACTATTAATAGCCACAAACTGGAGAAATCACGTGCCTCATGCACACGAGGATAAGTACATACATTTTAGTTGTCTCTAATGAGGTGCTTTTTCTTGTGCTGTATTTTTATGTATATATTATGTACTATATTTATGTTCCATGAAAGCATTCTTTTATTCTTCCCTAACTCAAACTGCAGTCATGCATATAGATATTTTCCTTCTTTCGTGATGAATGGTATAAGGTTTGTTTGCTCACATTTCACTGTGTGTTTGTTAAAAGTTATTCTTGGGCAACAGAGTGGATGGTGCTCTTCCATGTCCTGGATGCTGTACTCTGGGTTAGGTAGATGTGAGAGAGGAGGAAATTCTTCTTTCCACAAGAGCACAGGAGGAATGATAGAACATAGGGGAGCTTTAGAAAATGAAAGGTCATGGGAGGGCACACACAAGTGAGAGGAAAAAGGCCCTGAAAGTAGTGTGTCTGCATCAGTAATGCAACTTGAGACATCTCACTTGCTACGTATCTGCTCAAGACAGTGTGTTACAGCACAGAAAGTCAGATTTGTTGCTGGCATGGTGGGGAAAGATGGCTGGAAAGGACCATCCAGGTGTATACTCAGCTCAAAGGAATGGCTTTTCAAACATTTTACTGCAGTCTTTCTCACAACAGCAGATGTGACTTTTCTATACTTGAAATAATTATCCTTATTGCAGTAAAACCTAGCTCTGTATATTATCAGTCTTTAGTATGCTTAGATTTATTAAATAAAAGAGAGGTAAGACAATTCCATCTTCAGATCCTAGATGACTTAGGAGTCCCATCTTGTCTGGGACAAACAAGTTGTGAATGACTTCTCTTAGACTTACCATGAGCGTTAGGAAAAATGTGTCAGGTAAATAAGTTAGTTTTTATTAAACAGGTGTGGATCAACTGGTACCATAACAATGAATTAAGAACATACTTAAAAGTGAAAGGTGTTATGACATAACCACATTGCTGAAGCAACACCTGGGGCCATTTAAGATCACAGAGTCACAGAATCACAGAATATTCAAGGTTGGAAGGGACCTCTAGAGATCATCTAGTCCAACCTTCCTGCTCAAGCAGGCACACCTAGAGCATCTAGGCGGGTTTTGAAGACCAGTCAAAATACTGCATAATTCAGAGAGCTCAAGGAGGAAGAAGAGATTGTTGTAGTAGGAGCTGGTTTGGGCTATTTTCCAACCTTGAGACAATGCAGTATAGGACATCCTTTCATAAATATTGGCATTTATAATATATTGTATTTAACCCACTACTGTGAGAATATCTTATTTGGGATATTGCAATTTTAAGGAAGTCCAGTGAGTCCATCATTTATTACTTCCAAAGGAATAGTATGTTTTAATAAATAGAACTTTTTCATAGAAAAAAAAATGTCTACAGAAAATGGTAGTAACTTCACAGAGCACAAGGATATATAAAAAGAAAAGATAAAGATAGTGATAACAGAGTTTTAAAAACACACTAAGCAGCATTTGCTGTTGAAGTGAAAATCAGGGATCAGCCTGGTGTGTCTAGTTAGGTCCTGTTTCCAATGTAATGATTAATTAGTTAAAAAATGTGAACAGGATTTGAGGCATTAGAACCTAATGGAACTGCTTCCTCGTACTCAGTTTTGGAGCAGGGAGATGAAAAGCAAAACGGCTGTGAATGCCCCATTGTTTTAAATGATAAACTAGGCCGTGTGTTTGCACAGGTTTTTCTGCATGGGTGTATCAGAAGCATATTATGTACATTTGTCTCAGAACAGAAAGATTGTGCAACACTACTTGTTGAAGACTCAAGTATCCCCAGCAAAAGTAATAAGAAAAAAGAAGTGCTGTCATGCACAGGAGGCATCTGCAAAAAAGTAAATATCTGACACTGAAGGCAAGATTTCAAAATATTGTGACAACATGAGAAACATGCATTTTAAAAAGTTTAAAATTTTTTAAATTTTCAAAGCAGCTTGCAGATGGTATGCATACCTATGGGTGGATAACTACTCAGTGATTTGCAAGAACTTAATAGTATTATATTGTATCTCATAACCTGCCCATTCTTGCACTGGTAGAAGTGGCCATTTTTCTGTTTGATTTTAGTCGATCATATTGTGAAAAGCAGCCTTATATAAACTTAATGGCTGACAAATCTCCCTGGTGAGCAAAAAGAAAGCAAAATAATCCCACCCTCCCCTGCTGCAACAGAGGTTTGCAAGAGAGTACCTGAAACTGAAGATGCAACAGTCATGTATTTCAGATTTAAATGAACTACAGATGCCTTCTGTGAACATTTGGGACATTCTTTCTATACACCCTCAGGCCCTGGCACTTTATCAAAAAGTAGTAAAAGTACCTGCGTATTAGCTACCTCCTGCAGTGCATGTGGGAGGGTGAGATTGCAAAAGGTGAAAAAAATGTGTGAGTCTGTCTCTGTGGGGCTACACCTGTCATGGGCACATTCTGGCAGTGGGGCATGGGATACTATGAATAGTGGGAACATTCTGCAGTGCTGTGGATGAGTTTGAATCTTTTTAGGAACAGAGATGCAGTTAGTTCTGTTATGGAACAATTGCCTGTCTTTCTTCAAGGACGTACTCAAACAAGATGTTATTTATGTCCAGTATAACATTAGCATGTGATATGTGGCTTGGTTTGGCAACGTTGTCCCTCGAACTGTAAAACTGGCTTGCAGCACTAACAGAAATATTGAATATTGTAATTTATGATGGACATCCCTGATTTTTTTCTTGAAACAGCCCAAGAAGCTTTGAAATAGTTACTGTTTTCAGGCTTTGATCTACAGTTCCAGAATAAGAGGAGAAAGTGCTAACGAGGACCTATCTTGGATATCCTTGAACAAAGTTTAAGGAAAGCAAATCTCCTGTTAAACATTCTAGAAGATGTACATTGGGAATGAGAAAGATGAGAATTGCTTCTTTGCTAAGGAAGCTTTAACTCTTGCGAAGCATGGATGACTACTTCTCAGAAAACTGTTTCAAAGAGAAATTAACATTTAATAACAATAGTTTTTGAATATTCAAAACATTCCCATACAGAATTCCAAAAATGAGTGAGGCGGAGGAATTACAAGGGTCATTTTAACTCAGACCTTTAAAACCTGCAGTCAAAGGTCTGTGTGTGCTGTGCATGACACTACCACACCATATAGATATGCCCCCGGTGTGCAGAGAACTTAATTTATAAGGCTTATTGAAGTTCTTTTCCAGCTCTTCAAATCTCAGACATATATAAAATCAGGCTGCTGAAGAGAAGGCGCAGCACAAACAGCATCGTGGGCTTTTAGACCTGCTCAGGTCAATAGCTACACGAGGATGCTATCTACTAACTGAAACACGTAAGCTCTTCCTCTACAGAAAATCCTTCTAGTAACAAAGAGAAGCCTTTTATGCTGCCAGCTCACCAAGCAGCTGCCTCATTCAAATCATCAGCACCAGACACCTCTGTTCCTGCAGTGTTTTCCACACTTGAAAAGCACATGTGCTGACTGGCAGTAGTTGAAACATGCTAAAGCCATCTAAGAAGCATGAAAAGTGGCTGCATGAGCCTACAATAATCCACTAATCTTTTTAAATACATTCTTTTGTTTAGGCAGACTTCAGTTATTAGGTTTGACACATATATTACATATTACAAAACTGATTATTATTGTGGGGCTGGCTAATCCTCAATTTGAGGAAGGATTGGGTTTTGCACTCAAATAGAAAGGCTGTCAACATAAGAACTAAAGCCCTTTGTTTCCAAGTGTGTTTCAACAGCATTATTACATACTTGATATACATGGTAGGGAGATTTTCATACAGAAAAAAAAAAAAAGGTATGCTGTGAGCACAAACCTGCATTGCAGACAACGATCTTACTAGGAATTGTTTGATCCTCATGAAGTGTTCCTTTGTTTGCTTAGAATAACATAAGAGATCTGTTCTAAAAATTTGGCATTTCAGCATTTCTGTAAGGGCAAACATAACTACGTTAAGTTAAGAATAAAGCTACAGGAGAAGTATTAATTAAGAGGAAGAAGTTTGCTTTGATATGTTTATGCCAAACTAATAAAAGAGGATAAAAATGTTAAAATCAGAAATACGGAATTAAATGGAAATATTTGGGGAAAAAGCAAAAACAAAAAGCAAAAAGATCACACTTTTCCCAACAATGTAGTATTTTCCTAAAAAAGAAAATATTTTCACAAACCTGAAAAACATCAATCAGATCTTCCAAAAATAGTCAAGATTTTTTCAGGGTTCGAGACTATTGTAAAATAGAGGACAATCAGATTACTGAAAGATAGTTATTAACACTGTCTTTTTGCTGAACATCTCTTAACTATGCCCTTAAGTATGTTCTTCTTTATGAACTGTCGGAACACAGTTTTGCTGCTTCTTTCTGACGTCTGTGTTTTATTCACTGTCACTTGAACAGAACTGAACTCATTTTGTGCTGGTTACCAGGGCACAATAACACTTCAGCCCAGACCACACAGCAGGACTCTGTTCCTTTTCTGATGTTTCTTTTCCAATTCTGAATGAATGCTGAAAGTCCAGGAGGTTCTGTTTCCCAGCTCAAAGGGGTCCTGGAAGGGTTTTTGAGGGACCCATTTCACAGCATTTGTTTTACAAGTCTAAATCTACAGCTTGTGAAAATCAAGCCTTTTCATTTGGATATTTAAATATGTATTTAGATGTTTAAATCTAAATGTAAAATGTATTTAGATGTTTAAATCTAGACTACATAAACTTGCCCTTGCTATATGGGTGCACAGAAGTCACTGATAAAATCAAAGGATGCTAATTTAAAAACGTGTATGTACCTTTATGTTTTCGTAACAAGCATTTAGTGGCCATGGCTGCAGGTCTTAACAAAACTGTGAGATAAATTAAGTTTAAATGAGCTATTATTTAGGCAATGAGCTTGAATAACATTTTTATTTCTTCACTGATGTGACCTTTTTATTATCATATTTCATACAATCACACAATAATTGAGGTTGGGAGGGACCTTTGGAGATGATCTAGTCTAACCCCACTGCTCTAGCAGGGCTATCTACAGCAGGCCAATGCCTAGATATGTTTTGAACACCTCCAAGAATGTAGATCCCATAACCTCTCTAGGCACTCTCTCCCAGGGCTGAACCACCCTCATAATAACAAGCTTGCCCTAATACACAGATGTATTTTCTTGTATTTCAGTTTGTGCCCATTGCCCCTTCTCCTGTCACTGGGAACCGCTGAAAAGTCTGGTCCCATCCTTTCTACACCCTTCCTTTAGATACTTATACACATTTTTAAGATCCCCCCTCAGCCTTTTCCTCTTCAGGCTGAACAGGTCCAGCACTGGCAGCATTTTCTCTCTTGAGAAATGCTTGTGTTCCTTAATTATTTTTGTAGACCTTCGCAGGATTTGCTTCTGCATGTCCAGGTTTCTCTTGTTTTGAGGAACCCAGAACTGGATCCAGCATTCCAGATGTGACCTCCCCAGGGCTGAGCACAGGAGGAGGATCAGCTCATCACCTCACTCGACCTGCTGGCAACGCTCGTCCTAATGCAGCCCAGGTTCCCTTTGGCCTTCCTGTCCACAAAGGCACATCGCTGGCTCGTGGTTGACTTGTCCACCGGGACGCCCGGGTCCTTCTCCACAGATCTGTGGGTCACCCCCAGGCTGTACAGGTTATTCCTCCCCATGGGCAGGACCCTGCACGTCCCTGTTGAACTTCACGAGGCTGCCCATCTCCCCAGGCTGTCGAGGCCCCTCTGAACGGCAGGGACATTTGTCCTGCAGTGGCTTCACACAGTGGGAATGTTAATTTGTGCACATTATCTTATCCTATTGCTGTGCCTTTCTCCAGGGTTTATTAGCCTGGGTGCAGTACTGCATGAATACAGTACTGCCTTCAGACATGAGCTGGTTTGTGTAGAGTCAATAAGAAAGTCTTCACTCCTTGGAGCTTTTTAAGCTGTTCTCATGCATGTTTTTCCTTATAGGCCTTTACACATTTTTATTAGTCTACACCCACAAATACCATATTAGGACTTTACCTCTGAAGATTCCCCACCTATTTATTGTATATGAATCAGTATTATTAGTCAGTAACTTGTCTTGCATTTATACATGCCAGGATTTGTACATGAAAAAAAAATGCAAATGATATACATTCCCAAAAGAGAGATGTATTATAAAGGAAATAAAAACTGAACTGAAAAGCAATAGAAACAAACAGCTAGGATAATGTTTCTTCTTTTATTTAAGAAAATTGGTAATGTTTTTATATCAACTGAAGTAGAGAGCTGAGAAAATGTGGAAGTTGTTTGACCAACAACATGAAAGAGTGGCGATGCCTCTTTCTCCAAATACTGCTTGGGCAGGGCTCGAATGAGATCCTTGCCAGCTGGTTATCTGCAGCAGTATCAGACTTAATCACACACCTTTAGTCCAAAGGTTGTCTGCTACTGAAGATGCTAATTAATATCAAAGGTGATGTGTGGTTACTTATGGTCCCTGAACTGGACTACAGACATGTGGTGTGAAAAATGCCACTTCCTGGTCAACCAGTTCAACAGGACCCTGTTGCAGGCATTGCAGTACAGCACGGGTGCCTCTGTCAGGAGTGAAACTGCTGCTCATCCAGAAATGGTGTGTCTGGACAGAATATCTTGCTGCCCCTCTGAAAGGCTGCTCTGTCTCCCCAGTGTAATGCAATTTGACAGCCCACAAGTAGAGGAAGTGCTCGTGCTGAGATTGCACTGGTCAGCAAAGCTGCAACAAATGAAAGAGAGAAAGAGAGAGAGAGAGAGACAGAGAGAGGGAGGGAGGGA
>JAVCKT010096445.1:0-13074 GCA_032273925.1 Rhynchotus rufescens
CTGTGTCTCTCTGAGCCACACAGAGGCACAGGCTCCATCTTTTTTCTAGTTTTTAAATGGGCTTACTCTGTACTAATAATAAAAATTTAAAAATGACATTCTACAGCCTTAATTGGTCATTATCATACAAAAGACAAGGCTACTCTTATCTGTTAGACTGTCACACGGATTTAACTCATGCTAAGT
Source organism: Rhynchotus rufescens (assembly GCA_032273925.1). Lineage (NCBI taxonomy): Eukaryota > Metazoa > Chordata > Aves > Tinamiformes > Tinamidae > Rhynchotus > Rhynchotus rufescens. Next base: position 187 of record JAVCKT010096445.1, read on the forward strand.
TTAGTTTCTCAAGACTCTTTAGTTTCTTCTGTATGAAGAACCAAGGGATGGGTTCACTGCTGAACAGCTGTAGAACAGCAAGGGGAAAAAAAATTCAGAGCTTGATCAATTTACAGCATCTTCAGCTAGGTCTTTGTCTCATTATACTTGGAGTGAAGCACACCAAGTGAATGAGGAGTGTAATACCAATTCAAGCGCCCTTGTCCTGCTCTTGGAAAGAAGTTACACTGAGATGCATCTATTTGGAGGTACATGCAAGACGCAGAACAAAGCAGTGGGTTTGCAGAGTCGCTTTGCAGAAGGTACTAGCTGGCCTGGAACAAAAAGGGAAGACATTGCAAAAGCAGTAACACAGCCACTCTTGAAATATCTACCCACCTCTGAACTCAAATTAAGATGTGAGGCTCTTTCTGGAGCTTCTACTATATCTTAATGCTCAAGAGCGCTCAGAGACAGGTTCTCCCCATGTATTACTTGCTCAGCAGGAATAAGGCAAAGAGCAGCAGTCAATAGCTGCCTTCAACTAAGGGCATCACCCTTGCAGCAATCATAACCTTGCTCACCTGTAAGACAAGCTGGAAGATGTCTCAGAACTGACAGGAATGAAGGGTTCATCTGCTTTTATGTATATTTGTCAATTATAATGTTAAAACATATTCACTTACCCAGAAAACACACAGTAGGAAAGCACCTTTTCCTTAACCACCACTAACAACAAGCCAATTTGGAGTCATCATTTCATTAGACATCCACCAAATAGCAGATGTCCAGGCCTGCAGTGAACCCTTCCATAGTCCAACTCAGAATTTACAGAACTTAGTGAAAACTGTTAAAACATCCCAGGAAAGTCCAGCATCTAACCCAGAAAGCATCTACTATAGCATCATTCTCACATCCATTTTAAATAAACCAACAAAATCATTGGGAAGGTCTCAGTTTAAGTATTATAAAACTTCACACATTTTTTTCAATAGAAGTCTGGATGGTTGATTGTCTTCTTGCAATTTTAATGGGGATGAAATTGCTTAAATCTCAAATTGTTTACTGGCCCTAATTTGGATGAACCTGCTTCTTGAGCAAGTTCCACTAAAACATGAAGTGTTGCAAGTGACAGTTTTTGTCAGTGCAGATAGGACCAAATGGAATTTGCTTGTAGCTTTACCTGAGTGGCTTCCAGCGATTTAAACACTCAGTTGCTTTTTCTGAGCAATTCTGCATATCAACAATCTTCAAGGAGTGCCACCAATTAAAAGAAACCCTAAGTTTAGAATACTTCTAGCTATATTAATATATTACTATCACTTTAAACAAGAAAAACAAAATTCCAGGATATTTTTGTTCCCAGCTGGGACCAGGAAAAAACAATCAAATTATTTTTCATTTGTCTTACAGACAGCTTCACTTTTGAGTGACCAGTTTGGGAAACAAATGTTTTGTTTGAACACCTGTATAAAGATATAAGGAAAATATATGGTTCTGAAAATATTCTAGCCTCCTGATATCCTAAGTTTCTACTGCAATATGAACCATTTTTTAACAGATGTAGGGAGCAAACATATGTGGAGTTTTACTGTTTTTCCTCCCCAACTGATGCTGCTCATCTGTGGTTGGAAGGCTGTTCTACCCGCCTGTTCTGCTGGGACCTGTTGGGGCTGCTTTAGAGCCAATGCATGAGTTGCCCCCAGTGAAGCATCAGCTCTCTTTATAAAAACGTTTCCCTCCTCAGTCACTTCCCCATCTGAACCCCCCATCTCAAACACGACCAGGATTTTAAGCCAGCCCGCCCACGAGACGGAGCAGACTCTGGTCGCAGAAGGCCACCCTTGCCAGCTGCCCGGCTCTCCGCTGTTTCCCATGGAGACTCCCCAGGACACCCGGGGGATCCAGGGAGAAGGCAGCCCCCTGGCATCGTGCCTGTGCCACGGATGGAGCAGCACTGCCAGGGGTGCCTCTGTGGGCACAGCCACCAGCCGGAGCCCTAGCTCTGCAGAGCCAAGGCACCCACACGACGGCAGCAGCACGTGAGGCCCCTAGCAGGGCCCCCAGCCCTTGCTGCAGCAGGCCCGGTGGAAATGAACAAGGCACCAGTTGGGTCATTTACTCTCATTAATTAGCTCCTCCACTTACCAAGGAGGGCGCAAGAGGCAGTTATTTTCCTCCAGACAAAGGCCATGAGCAAGTGAAACTTGCGCTCGGGATTCTATGTAGTCCTTGAAATGCTCCTGGCTCTATCAAAAAACAACTGGATTTCATGCTGTGCAAACCTGATAGAAAACTTTTTTTAAAATAAAATGTTTCTTTCTCAGCCTGAAATTCTGATTCCTTTTTCTCTTACCTGTACATTCTTTCTTTTTCTTTACTGACAGCATCATTTATAGCTTAAGTTACTCCAAAATACTTCTCAAAAATAGGTGATGAGTTCATGTGTCTCAGTTCCCTTGGCTTTTTAGTTTAATTTGACAGGGCAAAGGAAGGGGTAGAAAAGATATTTTCAACTCTTAATTCTACTATCTGAGCAACTTCCAAGCAAAACAAGTACCAGTCTTTTAAAATCCCTCATCAAAATCCACTAGCAGAGATTCCTATAGTTGTACCGAGTCTCACAGAGAGTAACAAGGCCCTCCACAAATGCATGGATCTGTAGTAATGAATCTCAAAATAGGATCTTTATCTTGGGATGTAACACCCAACTACCCCAGCCAAAACAGAGCTCCGGGGAATTCACGTAGAAGCATTTGTTGCTTGCTGCTTTTTGCCAGCACCTAACCCACACAACAAAAGCTTGAAAACCACTAGAAAAACATCCTGAACACCACAAATCACGCACAAGCAACAACCACCACCACCACCCTGCTATTACAATAAACAAACAAAAAACGCTGGAGTACTGACCACAGATGTGCACTCCTCTTGCAGGCCTCTGGAGGAGAAACTGCCCTCTCTTTCAGCATGTGTTTCCAAGTAGTCCAAGTTGCATTGCACCAACCTTGGGCATAGACTCCTGACTTAAAACCCAACCAGCTCCTTGAATCTCCAGCAAACTCCAATTCTGCACCCACTGAAGGTGCCCCACAATTTTCAAGCATAGCCCTGCAGGTAACACACTATGTTGGGTGACACAAAGGAGAGCCAAGCAAGGCAGCAACTCCTACAGAGGAGCTCACGAGAAGGAAGAGGAAAGCGACACCAGGGCTAAGATGGGCGACCTGCAGCATCAGTAACTCACTAATGCTGCCTAGCCTGGACATGACCTGCACCCAGGGCTACACACACCATTAACTGAAGGGGAAGTGACCAAGCTCGTGCCAGTGCTCTTGCCTTCTTGTAGGCAAACACTTGTCTACACCTTCGGGATCCCTCCTCCAGAATCCATCCAACTTGCAGAGAGAACTCCCCATTCCATTTCAGAGCTCTCTACAAGAAAGTAATTCCTGTCCATGACCTAACAGAAGACCAGACTGCCAAAATCTGACAGAGTCAGTGTGATGAGAGTCAGTGTTTTGACCCTAACTGTCAGCAATCCTGGAAAGCAAATTATAAGCACAATGTGCAGGGCCACTGCTTGGAGCCCTTCACAAGTTACAGGCTGAAACTCTTACAGCAACCTGCTACCTATTAAAAAAGAAAGTTTTGAAGGCAAGTACAAAATGGGTAAACAAGCACAGAGACTGTGGGGCTGTGAAGGTTTCATGCTCATCAGCATGCCCATGTTTCCAGCGCTGCAGATGTTCTGTACTGGCAGAATTAAAGTAGAAAAGAGGCAACTTGGGCAGATAAGCAAGTTGGCTATCTGGGTCGACACAGGAAATAGATTTGCATCTACGGAATGGGCTCATTTCCCACATGGATCTTGGGCAAATCACAAGCAGAATTATCACGTTTAGAGCCAACACCCTGAGCTGAATGAGGGTGCAGCATCACGTTTCTAACCTACTACATGAACAGCAGAGAAAGGATCTTCATCCACTGTTTAGCCCTGTGCCCTGTCATCATTCAGAGGGGTAAGCTTCATGTGCACAAATAAGTAGATTCAACAGCCATGAATTTATAGAAGATGCAGAGGCAAAACCCCACACTATTTGTGTGCTAAGCCCGCTGCCCCACATCAAACACAAGAACACAAGGCCATACATTACTGGAAGTTTTTATTATGACTTTCTAAACATCTCCCTTCAACCCTCCACCCCCATCCCTTCAGTGCTGCCCACTAGCTGGACAACAAATGTGCCTTCTTGCTTTGACCTTACATCTTTATCTACAAAGCTCTTAAATTCCAGAAGCGCGGCCTAGTAACACAAGACACTTTCATAAATATGCTCCTCCTTGCCCTACAACTTAAAAAAAAAAATATAGCTATTATTTCCACCAACGAGAAAGTGTCAATGTTTCCCCAAAATGTTACCACAAATCAAATCCCAGTTTCTAATTTACCATGCCTCTCTGGTCTCCATCAAGATGCATCAAAGCTCAATTTCAAGCTTTACTCGGAACAGCTTTCAGAACAGCTACTCTTGAAAACTTCACTGCAAGAGAAACATCCGTTGCCCCTCGCAACTCGGAACTAAATTTTTGTTTCATTTTATGGCAGAATGGACAAATTCCAATTCAGTAGCAGAGAAAACAGGTATTCACCGCGTAACCCCTGGTCTGGATCAAGACTGCAAGCATTTCTGCTCTCCTCACATCCTTAGACATCCCAAATCTCCCATGTTCCTCAACAAGATCCTCGGTTTCTCCTTGTTTTCCCTCGGCCCTTGGGGAGCAGTTGAGCCCTGGGGTGGCGTCCTGCGGACCCAGGGGCCAGAGTGTCCCAGTTGAGTTTGGCTCAAGTTTGGGCACTGCTTCCTCGGAGCAGAGCCCCGTGAAACCAACGAGGCCACCACAGCCAGCGAGCTGGGCTGCCCGGGGGGCTGTCAGCAGGCAGCAAGGGACAGAAGGCAAGAGGGGGACACCGCAAAAGAAGATGAGCAGCCAGCTGCCCCCTGTTACAGACTGCTCATTTCAGAGCTCTGTTAGAAGGTACACAGAGAGTCATGAACATCCATTTAAAAGGCTGAAAGTTAATGCACCTACAGTATTTGCATTCTTCTGCCTACAGAGACACACGTGTGCACACACACTCTCTCCACTGTATAAAACAAGAGTTTTCTAACAACTTGCCCACTTGCTCCTTCCTGCAGACAAATAACCCTGGAGCACGCTCAGCAATTCTGCAGCACGTACAAAGGCTGATGTTTTACCTTCCTGCTTTCTATATTCTTCATGTTATTTCCACACACCAACCCTTCCTATATATCACATTATCGCGGGCCTGGAGCAGTTGTCAAAGCAGCGGCCAGGCACTTTGCGGTGTCACCCAGCCCACTTCGGAGCCCAGGAGCTGCCTGACTGCTGCTCTGCCCGGAGGTGTTTGGAGCTCACTTGGCCTTTAGGGCCTGTCCCGCGGGGCCAGCTCTCCGTGGTGTTTACCTGCACTTGCCAAGCTAAGGAGAGCAGCTCTGTACAACACGGGCTCTAATGGCTGCAGGTATTCACAGGCGCAACGGGCACTGTTTCCCGAGGGCACTGTACCAGGGCAGCAGCAGGGACAACCCCCTGCCACAGGGCCGGTGCAGGGGAAGCGCTGCCGGTTCCCGGCGGCGGGGCCGGCGCGGCTGGGGCCGCGGGGCTCCCGGCGCGAGCGACACTCACCTCGGCCGCCGTCCTGGGTCACAGAGCTCGCGCGGACGGGCGCTCGGCGCAGCCGGCCACCATCCTCACCGCTCGGGCTCGGGCGCGCTGCAAGAGAGCACAAACCACCATGATCCGGCGGCCTTCCCAGCGCCTGCCGGGAGCCTCGCGGGCAGCGGGGAGCTCGCAATCACCCGCAAAGACCAACTCCGCTCTTCGGAAAATAACTCTTTGGGAGGAGGAGGAGGAGGAGGAACCACCGCATTTTGAGGGAAGCGAGAAGCAGGAAGCTGCTCTCGGCTGCGCGCACGGAGAGCGCCGACGGGGCGGAGCACCGGCCCGGCCGAGGCCAAGGCAGGCGGCGCGGGGCTCCTGCCCGCAGCTCCCGCTCGGCAGCACGGCCGCGGGCCGCCGCATCGCCGGGATGCCGCCCGCGCAGGCACCGGCGGCGCGGGCACCAGCGACGCTCCCGCTGCCCAGCGCACGCGGAGGCAGCAGCGGCAGCGCAGGTAGCGCTGCAGGCATCGCCTCCCAGCGCCCGCTTCCCAGCGGCGCCGGCGCCGCTTCCCAATGGAGCCGGCGCCGCTTCCTGCCGGGGCCTCCGCGGCTGCCCGCTCCGAGCGGACGCGGGGAAGCGCGGCCTCCCTCGGCGAGCGCGCAGGCCGCCTGCCTGCTGCCGCCCGCACGCACACGGCCGCGCGTCCCGGTGTCTACTGAGGGGAAGAGCTGGCCCCCCTTGGCAAAGTTAGGAAAAAATGAATTAAATAGAAGGGGGTGGAGGAGAAATGGTTCTTCAGGAAAAGAGTGATCTGCAAGAAGTGAAGTGTTTTCAGACCTCAGCCATTCCAGAGATGTTCCAGAGGCTTTCCAGGCTAAGATTCCAAAGGATATCCAGGCTGCTTGGAGCTGTATGAGGTCATCTCCTGCTCCCGATGAATCCTAACCACCCCCACTCCAGGACTGCCCCAATGGTAAGGCATCCCTTGGATAACCCCAAGGTTATCCCGGCAGTTGGAATACCCCAAACCCACACATAACACTGAAAACCGAACACGAGGAGCATATAAAAGCTAGGGAAACAGATCGTCAGAGCATGTTTCCTGTTCTAGAAACAGCACCTAGGAATAGGACAAATTTCCTAGCACCTACTGCTAGCGGCTCCTGCACCAAACCCAAGAGGCACGACACAAGGCAGGCTGGTTTCTCTGCCAGCTACTGCCAGTCATTTCAAAGCAAGGCTTATAAACCCGCAACAACCAGCAGGACAGTGAACCTTCTTATTTTTTTTTCCCCCCAAACAAGACAGGATGAACACAGAGAGTATTCTTTAGACAGCTGTCTTACTCTTCGTCCATCCCCATTTATGTATGTTTTACTCCATTACCTTTCTGTGACAATTTTGCATTGCAGGAGGAAGGGGGGGATGGATAATAAAAAACAGTAAATCAGTTAAAGCCATACACTATTTAAAGCTCAGCCTGATGTTCTCCACACTGGTACCGAGAGGAAAAGGCAAAGGAGGAGGAAGGGGCCGACCTGTCTGCTCTTAAACTCTTATTTCCCCGTCTCTGGCAATAGGGTCCTGTACCGTGGCTGTGAGGCGCCCACGGGACACAGTGCTCAGCAACTCTTTCTGACAATCCCTAGGTCCCAGGCGCTTCTCGACCGCTGTTTGACACCGTTTCCTCTACTCAGGCCGCAGCCAGATCCGAATCTTGCCCTGTGAGCAAGCGGAGCGGGCTGCAGCCTGCCAACACGGGAGGGCAGGGCCGACCTCACCATCGACCACAGCCTCACACCAATTTTCAGTCACCACTTTACCTGCCAATTGGAAGGGAGTCCCAAGGAAGTCCCGAGGAAGTGCTATACTGGATAGGGATACGTAGAGAACCCCTTGCGCCAGTGTGGAAGGAAAGCAGGGAATGGGAGAGGATTCCCGGCAGCAGAGTCGGGCCGCCATCCACGGCACCTGCCTTCACCCAAGGGCAGGCGGACGGGATTCACACCTACATCTCCCCACGGTGGGTCACAGTGCCCCACAGCTGATGGGAAGGAGCTCAGCCCGTCGGCCATATCCCCCTCTCCCGGCCCACCTCCGCTGAGGCAGCCTGCGGAGCGCGCCAAGCAGGAGCAGGGCCACCATGACCCCAAGGGAGCTGGCAAGGGCGGCCGGGGCAGGGGCACGCGGGGCCCCATGGGCGCGAGGCACCAGCCCTTCTCCGATGCTCCGACCCTTCCCTGAGGCTCCATTCCCTTCTCCGCACTGCGGAGCCATCCCTTCCTGGGCGCGCGAGCCTCGCTCCTGGCAGAGCTGCTCTGCTCTTCTGGGGACACCATCAGCACTGAAGTGCTGCACAGCTGCTCCCTCACTAAGCAAAGAGAACAGAGGTTAAAGGCAGAATTATATTGGAACTGGGAATACATAACTCACCCACTCAGGAGTGCAGATTTAGTGAATATTAAAACCAAGAATCCATAGAAACTGCGAGGGGTATTGTGCTGCTGCTGGTGGGTGGACAAAACAGCAGGAAAAGTTAAAGCATGGTAGGAGCTTAACTTGGGGGAAGAGGCAGGGCTTCTCCCAAAGCTTTTCCGATACAGTGCAAGAGCCTGGGCTTCCCTTCAGATGCAGCCAACCCCGCTGCATCGCCCTCGCGAGCCCCCCCGGGAGACGCGAGCTCCCAGAGCCACACGCAGCCCCAGAGCTGCCGCTCCAGACAAGCCACCAGCGACCTGCTCTGCTGAAGGGAGGTCTTCAAGCGGGAAGGAAGGTGTTTCCCCTGGTGCCAAACGGAGATCCAGGTTTCAAAGGGCACTCGTCAGGCAACAGGTGCCCCAGAGAAAGAGTTGAAGAGGGCCCTGGCTGAAATATCCCTTTGCCTTCTGCATAAAAAAACCCTTTTCTTTAACTCTCCCTTTCTACATAAGAAACTTTGAGAAACTAGAGTAACATCTGCTTGTACTTCAAATAATTCTTCCCTCTGTCTTCACCCCTCCCAAGTCTCCTTGGCTGAGGTGAAGCCATCAGAATAACAAATCCGCTTTAAATCAAAGTTCACCATTTGCAGCCTCTCGGAGTAGGACTGCAGAAGTTACCATTGGGCAGCTGTTCTCCTTGGCCAAGCCGGACGGGTTGTGGGTGACACTACCCAACAGTCGGACCTCCACTGGTATTTTTGCTGCCTGGCTTAATGACCCCGTCACGAGGTCTGGACCTCAGCGCAGATACAGCGCTAGGCCAGCGGTTTCTACACTCTGGCCCTTAGCTCCTAGAGGTCTTCAAAAGTAACTAAGGCTTGTCCGTTGTTACTAGGTTTAAACTCAATTTTTCAGGGGTACATACTGGACACTATCTTAGCCTTCCTGGAATAATAATAAAAAAGGTGGAGACCCACTACTTTAAACCATTGTCTCCATTGCTTTCCTCACATGAAAAACAAAGTTTTTAAGAGCAGCCATCAAAAGCCATCTTCTAATATACAATAATCCTATAGCTATTATAGAGGACAGAAACCCATCTCAGAAAAAAGAGTTGCAGTAAGAAAACAGCAAGCACCTGTAAGCGCATTCACTCATTTTCCTTTTTGTTAAACTCACATACTTAAGTGATGAGTTAGCAAGTCCAGGTACTTCCAATACAGCAGTTAGCACGGACCATTTGAACTTGGCATTTGTATCTCATTTAAACCAAAATTGTCAAAACGCATTTATATTTACCAACTTCTGACCCCTCTCGTGCTAGGTGAAAGGCAGGTTGACGTTACAGCATGGGACTGCCAGCGCATTTGTTCCAAAGGCAGAACACAGACCTACTGAAGGAGTGAGCACGTTTGTCACAGCTCTGATGTCCCCTGGTCGGACAGAATGACTTCTCCGGCCTCTTACTGCTTTGCTGTGACCATGAGAGCTGCTTCGACAACAGGAGGGCAGAGGGGAGCAAGATTCACAGGGAAGAGGCAATACTGATGAATCTTGCTTGGATAAAAGCTTCCTTTAACGGTCTCCTGCTAAACAACACAGAGATTCCCACGGCAAGGGGAAGGAAACACCCACAAACTCAAATGCACCCTTAAAACACTCCAAAACTTAACCTGGAAGGGACTACCAGTTACGACATCCGAACAGTCACCCAGTCAATAAGACTGGCAACACACGTCTATGACGGTGACTCTGCCTCCTATAGACTCAGAAACAAACTGTTTTTACATGAATACATGTAAAAATACACACAGGCTGTATCAGTATCAATAAATCAAGATCCCCACAGAAGCACCGTATTTTTATTCCATTTCCATGAATACAACACTAATTGCTAATCCTTAAACAAAATTATCTCTCCACTCAAAACGGATACAACCGCCCCTTGCTCAAGTTGCATAAACTACACAATACCAAATCCTAATACAGCATCAAGCAGATCAATCAATTCAGGTGTATTTATAAAATACCTCATAAAATGCTACCAACAGTTTGTTTATTGAGACCGAGCAGAGTCATTTAATGGCTCTTGCAACTTCTCAGAAGTGGTACCATTTATTTCCAGGTGGGTGCAAGTCTCCTGAACTCTGCAGTGCAACAGCAGCATACGTGAAAGGACAGATTCCCACTGCCAGGAAGCTATTCCCTCATTGCCTAACAAATGCACAAAAGACAGAACTGCCCCATTAGCTTACAGTCTGAGGCAAAATTCATACACAGGTAACGTGTAGAACATTCCAACTAAATAATAAATAATAATAACAACAACCTACATCAAAGCAGCCTGTTCTCCTCTCTTCCCTCCTCTACACCGTTATCCCCAGAATTTATTTCCCGTTTCTTCACTACTGAAGATGGCAGGCAGTCAGTTACAATGTACAACGTGGAAGAATAACATCTCAACACTGTAGTCCTTCTTACTGTAAGCCTTATTGTAAGACCACTACTGGGGGAAGTTTAGAGGTGTAGATTTTTAGTTGATGGAGACCATGTATTAGTTATGGCATACCAAGATGCATTTTCAAAATAAAAATTCCTTAAAACTCGAAGAGTTTTGTTATGCCTTTACTTTAAGGACAAGAGGTGTTCTCTACATGATTAAAATGCAAAACAGATTTTTGAAAGAAAGTTGCATTAGCAGAAGCTTCTGTTTTCTAGTTCTCCTAGCAGGAACAATAGATCACAGTCATATACTTCCCGCTTTCCTTCCCAAATGTACCGTTGCAATATTCCATAAGCATATTCTTAAAAGAGGTGCAATGGCTGAAAGGGTAGCTGCAAAGAAAGCTATTTTATTCCACCAATTTGCATCAAGTTTTATGGTTCCTGTCTTCCCTCCTAAATGGAAAGCTAACTGTGATAAGACATCAAGGCCAATTAGAAACAGCTACTACACACAACTATTTATTTGAATAATTTCCTTTAGAGCACCTGCTTTTGGCTGAATCCTGCCCTTTTTTCTTCGGATAAAAACTTCCAACAGTTTCACATCTCATTCTCCAAACATTTCATCCCATTCAAACCTTAATACATTTAAAAAATAAACATTTCCCATTAAATTTGCCTTAAAGTAACACCGGAAAACCACTGCTGCAAGCTGACTTGGGCACAGAGGACACAAGCCCTCACTTTTTTCGGGCACCGAATCATCCCCACACTGGGAAGGCTGAGTTTGGTGCTTATCTTAATGTTATAAGTGAGAACTGTGATCCAGCACGGCACCTGAGCTACAGCTCTACAGAACCGGGTGTGCAGAGCTGCAGCTCCCCAACACCAGCAAACCCTGACACCCAGCCACTAACACCCGCTCTGGCAGCGGAGCTCTTCCAACGGGGTCTCGTCCTAGCCCAGCCCATCGCAGCTGGGATTGGGAATACAGGGGCTGGTCCCGGGAAAGGCAAAGGGTTAAACCAAGAAGGCGGCACCAAGTTCAGGCAGCAGCCAACAGGTAACTCCAGTAAATGCTACAGCCTTTCAACCACCACTGTGGATTTGCGATAAAATTCACCCAGTCTTTGGCTCTTTTTTGTGTCACAAATAACTACTTCCTCTGAATAAGCATAAATAAATTCATCTCGAGGTACTTTTGCTAAACCACCTGTCAAGCTTTGACTAACTGCAAACACGCTTAAAAAATGACTTCATCCTCAGAAGTTCGCGCAGCTTAGGGTTCCATACATAAGAGCAAACATTTACTTTAACGTTGCTCACGATGATGCCCACTTGAATCCCCTGCCTTGCTGCTGAAAGCTGACAGCTGAATCGGTGACTACCATAAATCCCTCCCTAAGGGGTTTTTCTATTGCTTTTCTATTCCTCAGCATACTAAGTGAATCGTTTTTCTTGTTCAATCAAATACTTCTTGCCTCTTCTCTTATCAGATTTTCACCCAAGTGTTTGTGTGGGCATGATGCAATTTTTTATTTATTTATTTATTCTTTAAAAAGAAGTCTCCACTATGCAGCACCTAACACAGCTGCAGAAGAGCACAACACAGATTGAACACAGGCAAAATTGACACCTGATCTCATATGTGTAATAAAAAATACTTTTGTTTGCACTGCAGGGCTCAGCCAGCAAAAGGCAGCGCGCTGTTAAAACACTAATGGATGCACGATATAAATAAACCTCCTAATGAGGGGGGAAAACCGGCGGGGGCTTCTTGCCCCCCCATCCCGGCAGTACGTGCGGGCCGGCACGGGAGCAGTCGGGCCCCTCCGCGCCACCCAGCCCCAAATGCGGAGTGTGGAGCGGACACGCGGCTTCCCCGCTATCCTGGCGGGAGCGGCCATGCCCCTCCGTGGGCCCAGGGGGTCTGGGATGCTCCGTGGACACGAGGCCTGGCTTTGCACCAGGAGGGTCAGTCGGCCGCCGCGCTGCAGCTTCCAGGCACTGGGACGCACAGGGCTCTTGGGCAAAGCCAACCGAAATGCTTAAGCTGTGGGCAGCAACACCTCCCATACCAAACCCACGGCACTCCACAGATACTTCAGACATAGAAACGACTCAACACCGAGGCCAAACTACTTATATTTCCCTATAGTCCCCTGAGGATCTTTAGTTTTCAGTGAGTTTCTTTATGCAGAGGTAGAGTGGAGCAAAAACTGCACCTGAGCACAGCAAGGAAAATAGGCGCCTCTCCTTGCACACCAACCAAACCAAGTAGGGGCCTTGTAACAGTTAGTTTTCCCTTTCTTTAACAAGAAAAAAAAAAAAAAAAAAAACAAAGTGTAATACGAA